>JAPKLY010000017.1:1737323-1762459 GCA_026898435.1 Prunella vulgaris | reverse complement strand
AAGTTGATGCATCTCTTTATTTATGCATAAGTGGCTAAAGCTCATCTCATGCATGCAAACAACACTGAAAAAATCACACCAAACAAAATGATGAACGACACTGAAAAATTATTTATTCTATAAAAATAAATGAATATATGTAAAATAACAACATTATATAAGATAGTAACACATATTTGCTCTAATAGTAAAACACATTTGACTCTCTGTTTGTGTTACTATATGGACAAATGTGTGTTACTATATGAATAAAATATACTTTTATGAGAATAAATATGAATTTCTTAATTTATTTATCATCCCTTTAAATTTAGGTTTATTATTTCATGTAATACATATGTTATTATATAAAAAAAAATTATTTCTATAAAAATAAGTAAATATTTGTGAATAATCAATATTTGTTCTTATAGTAACATACATTTTGCTCTTACATTATGTGAAAAATTATTTATTCTATAAAAATAAATGAATATATGTAAAAATAACAATATTTTATAGTATAGTAACACACATGTACTCTAATAGTAACATATATTTGCTCTTCAATTTGTTTTACTATATGAACAAATGTTTGTTACTATATGGACAAATGCATATTACTATAAGGACAAAATCTATTTTTATAAGAATGGATATGTGTTTTTAATTTAATTAGCATTCCTTTTAAATTTAGGTATATTAATTCATATAATAACACACTTTTTACTATTTTATATTTGTTAAAAAAAATTTATTTTTATAAAAATAAATAAATATTTATGAAAAATTTAATATTTTTCTTATATTAATACATATTTATCTTATATTCTATGAAAAATATTTATTTTATACAAATAAATAAATATATATACAAAATAACAATATTTAATTTAGAAAGTAATATATATATTTTTATAGTAACATGCATTTATTTGGGAGCAAAATTTTAAATTTATTACATAATATTATTTATTCATTTGAATCCTTAACAATTAAAAAACTTAATTAATCAACTTTATTTTGTATGGTTATACTTTTCACATGGGATGGAGTATAGTATATAAGCTGGAATGACATATGCTTTTTATGCGTGTACTGGAATGGGATCAGGGCGCGAGTGTTGGAATGTAGGGGATGGCGCGTGAGTTAATTTTTTTAAATTTTATTTTTGAAAATTTTTACAGTAGAAATTTTTATATAAGTTTTGTTATATTATTAAAGTTTAAATATTATATTAACTATTAATTATTTTCTAATGACATAATGTAGTAAAAGATCCTCTAAAGTATTAATTTTTTTCTAAAAACTTCTAAGTTATTTAATAAAAAGACTTCTAAGTTATTTAAGAAATTATTTTTTATTTTAAAATCCTTATATAATTCTTGTCTCATAAGATTTCTGGCTATGAAAACGTATGCTGAGTCCATTTTATATTTTACCTTTAAAATATGATAAATTTTAATGTTATTATATTCATTACATATAAAATTAAATTTTAATAAAGTATTAGTTTATAATGACCTGTAAAATTATTTTAGCATTCTTATGGTATGTATAGAGAATACACAAAATTTTCAAATTTATGTCTTGGCTGGATAAAAATTCTACGTCCGCCCCTGTATATATTTATAGCACATTAAAAAGATGTGATAATAAGTATTATTTATTGTGAAATATGGTCATAACGTATATATCCACACATTTATTAATTAGTGTCTTTATAATATACACATTAAGCCACACATAAAAACTTAATCAGCTGGCCATAAACTATGTGATGTTAATTTTATAGTGTGATAAAACATACGTGGTAATTGACTTTTTTGATGTAGTATATAATAATATATCTTTGTTAATTTATTGGTGTTCAGAATCCTCCCAAAATAAGTTTCTCTATGATAATAGAAATGATGAGTAATTTTACTGATATGATCGGTCATGGAAGTTTTGCGAAGTATATAAAGGAGAATTTAACTCCGAAGCAGTTACCATGAAAGTTTATAAACCTGATAATATAAAAGATGCAGAGGTAAGACGAATTAGAAAATTTAATTAATTTAAAAATATCCAATTTAGAAATGAATATTACAATAAGAGAAAAATTAAAGAATATTACAATTAAATATATATTCATTTTTAAATTAATTAAATTTTCAACTCATCTTACCTTTGCATCTTTTATATTATCAGATTCATAAACTTTCACCGCAACGTCTTCGGAGTTAAATTCTCCTTTAAACACTTTCGCAAATGTTCCATGACCGATCATATCAGCAAAATTATCAGTCATTTCTATTATCATAGACAAATTTATTTTGGGAGGATCCAAAACACCAATAAACAAAGATATATTATTATATACTACAACAAAAATGTCAATTACCACGCATATTTTATCACACTATAAAATTAACACTGTGATAAATAGTTTATGGACAGATTAAGTTTTTATGTGTGGCTTAATGTGTGTATTATAAAGACACTAACTAATAAGCGTGGTATTTCACAATAATTAATATTTATTATCACATCTTTTTAATATATTGTTAATATAGTCATTATATATTATTGAGTGTTTATTTTATATTATATTAAATTTTTAAGTGTTTTAATAATAATTTTTTTGTTGAATTAAATACACCGAAAATAATAATTGTGTTAAATATATTTAATTCTAACATTCCACTAGAGTTTACAACATAAAAAAAAAATCAATTATACAAGTGAATAAATTTTAGTGCTTGCTCTAAAAAGTGTTGCAATTCTAATTTTTGTTTTTAATTAAATGGTTTATTTGTTTATTTTAGATGGTTTTTGATGCACTTTCCCGGAATAGTTGCAATTGGTGTTTTTGATTCTGCAAACCAGGAAATGGAGAAATAAAAATAATTATAAAAAAAAAGTGTTGCAATTCTAACTCAATTTTCGGAATCGTGAAAGGATTTCCAGTTGGGCAAAGGTAAACGGAGGTATGATGATGATTGATAAAATCCTTTAAATTAAATAGGACTGCAGCTTTCTCATACCTAATTAAAAGTTTTAAACTATGTATTAACATGCAAGTTAACTACCTCTTCATTTAACTTTGAAATCTTACACAATTTTGACTATATTCTAAATCTGAATGGTAAAGAATCTTTGTACGTACGTACTTCCATTTTCTCAGGTACATTTTTTAATAAATACCAAAACTCTTTATTCAATTTAATTTGACAGCAATGCAAAGGAGCATTAAACCAACCAATTAGCTATGAGACTTCACACAAAATCACAGCCTAAATCAAATCACACAAAGATTTTTGGTTTCACTCAAAATCACACCTAAAGCATATACATCTTTCTTTCTTATCCTAGTATTTAGGAGCTGTAAAAAAAAAAAAACAATAATCACAGTCTACACAAGGACCAAAATAATTCATTTTCCTATACTCTTCAAACACAATTAAAAGAGGCATCCTAGCAGTCCTCCATCATCTTCCAAAAACCAAAAGCAAGACGATGAAGAAAAGAGGGGGGGAATCGAAAAAATGAGGTTTTCAAAATGGAATGAAACAAGACTGATGGTTGAAGAACAATTTTTTAAAGAAAAAAAAAAACTAATGTTGGGACCAACCAGAAATTAAGGGTACGTTTGTTTTTGGATTAAGGGGGTCGTGGGAAGTCATGACTTTGAAATCCTGAGATGTGAAAATTTTGATGAATAGTAAAAGTGTGTGTTTGTTTTGATATTTTAGTAGGGTAGGATGTTACTTTATGTCAAATTAAAGTGTGATAATGATTGATTTTATAGGTATAATATATATTTTATGAGTGTTGTGTTGGAAAGAATAATAATAGGTTTAATAGGTATTTTTAGGTGTGGATCGAGTTTGGGATGTGAAATCCGGATGTTACATCCCAAACTCGTGTAGAGACGTGATCGCAAAGTCCTACGTCCATCCGTGGTAGTCCCAAAACAAACATAGCCTAAGGGAATATGACTAATTGAAGTTGTACATAGACAGTGCAGCTTCGGCCTTCACAAAAGTTCAAATTCATTCATCGGATTAATTCAATCAGAGATAAGATCATCCATCAAAGTAATTAATGGAATATATATAGAGAAAGCTATTAGTGAAGTGAAGGTACATAATAGATAAAACTCAAGTAGAAAAATACCTTTAGAATATGCAGAAGAATCAATGTAGACGTATTAACTGAAGTGACCTATCAGGGAAAATCCCTCCCGAAATCAAGCCAAAATCACATAATTTTGGATTATAATCCCTCATTCTTTGGTTTAATTGATTAATTCAAGGATGCAAAACACACCTCATCAAGATTGCGAACTCTAAAGAGTTTGAATTTTGGAGTGTGCAGAGGAAAGCAACTCTAATGTGCCCTTCTTGCCAACATATATACCTTTGGGAATGAGGTTCAATACGCTTGAACTGAAATACAACACCAAGATGATCGTGCTCATAGCAGAACCCATACAGCTTAATTTACCATGCATTCCCGGATGATTGTTCATCTCTTCATATATAAAGTGATCTCATGCATCATGTACAAATTTTAATATTAAGAGTAGTCTAAAAAAGTATATGATACTTATGATGAGCACAACATATATACTATTAGTCTAGATTCATTATCTCCAGACCAATAACTGATCCAGTGCAGTACTTGTGGAACTTCCCATATTCAGCCCGCAAAATCTTTCCACGATAAAATCCATATTGAAAATAACCAATGAAGTTGCTTGTACATAAATTATCAGTATGAGTAGCCAAATCCTCATACGAGAGTTTCGTAACACTGCACCTTCCAGCGCCATTTCTAGTTATATTATATTCAGTGAACACATAATAGTACAAACATGAGCAACTCCAAGTGAAAAAACAAAATGGTTAATCATTTCTATTACTATGGCTTCACCAAAACAAAACTAGAACCAAACTGCCACAATGAAATCCTAGAGTCATCGAAACATGTGCTGTTGCTCCACATAAAAGGCCTCTTTCTAAAAAGAAGGGGAAATTAAAACAAAAAACACATGCACATTACTCCTCCAAAACTTTACCTGAAACGCAAAAACCTTAACAAATCAAATAATAGCAAAAGGAATTGCTAAAACGAATATATATTAACAAATCAAAAAAGCTTTCTTTATCCCAAAAAAATACGGACAACCCTAGAATTGTAGATTTACCCGAAGCAAAGGAATTGAATACGTATATACATAATTAAGCAAAACGATAGCTTTCAAAATCTAATTTCGAGAGTGGGAAGTGAATTTGCTTACGAATCAAACTCCAAAATTTATTTTCACTTTTCATTTTTGTCAGTCTCCCAAATTTATCCTCATTCATTTTTTAGAAGATATTATTTTATCATTATATTCACAAATAATTCTTTAATAAATCTTATAATTATTTTATAATATTTTTATTTTATTTATTTTATGTTTTTTTTTAAAATTCATGTCCACACAAATGATAATAAATTTGGGAATAGAAGGACTACTAATACAAGGAAACAACATCAGTAAACAATTGAAAACTGCTTTTTGGAGAAAATCTACCTTCAAACTGTTGTAATCTTGAGAGGAAAGCGTAAAAGTAAAGACACAGTATTGATGACCCAGTTCGTCACGGAGTGACTACGTCTGGGGGCGACCAAGCCAGGAGAGTATACTAATATGAACTGCCGTTTACAATCATATCAATTACAGAATACATAGGAATGATAAGTATAAATAGAATACCTAACCCTAAGTCTTGTGGGCTTAAAGCCCACTGGATATATTCCTAATATTATATCCATCAATATAATAATATATTTACATATATTATAACACTCCCCATTGGATATAATATGACAAGGAAGAATGCAAGTGTTACTTAGTGGAGTGTTACAAATGGCCTCGAGGATACAATCATCAGGATTGTTTAACATTTGTTACTCCCCCTGAAGATAACAACCTTCCAAGTCGACTCATCCCGATTTCGTGTACGTACTTTTCAAAAGTCGTTGTGGGAAGGGATTTAGTGAACAAATCAGCTAGATTGTCACTTGAGCGTACTTGTTTTATCATGATCTCACCACTCTTCTGGAGTTCGTGAGGATAAAAGAATTTTGGGGATATATGCTTCATCAAGTTCCCTTTGACATAGTCGTTGCTCATTTGTGCAATACATGCAACATTATCTTCATAGATAATTGATGGGCTTAAGTCAATAGAAGGGATACCACACGAATCGTGAATGTGTTTTATAAGGGACTTTAACCACACACATTCTCGTGCAGTTTCGTACAGAGCTATGATCTCTGAGTGGTTTGACGATGTGGTCACCAAAGTTTATTTGACAGATCTCCATGAAATGACTGTTCCACCACAGAGGAAAACATAACCCATTTGCGATTTTGCATTATGGGGATCAGATAGATAACCAACATCAGCATAACCTATAAGTGTTTTGTCTTGGTTTCTTTGACAGAAAAGACCAAGATCTTGAGAACCTTGAAGATATCGTAAGATATGTTTCACACCATTCCAATGTCTCCTCGTAGGGGAGGCACTGAACCTTGCAAGTAGATTGACTGCAAAGGCAATATCGGGCCTAGTGCAGTTTGCAAGATAGAGCAGTGCACCAATTACACTTAGATATGGAACTTCAGGTTCCAATAGCTCTTCGGTATCTTCTTTAGGTCTAAATGGGTCCTTTTCCAAATAAAGGGAACGGACAGCCATTGGAATGCTTAAAGGATGAGATTTATCCATATGGAATCTCTCCAACACTTTGTTTAGGTAAGCTGATTGGTGTATCAGTATTCCTTCAGGAAAATGCTCGATCTGTAGACCGAGACAGAACTTGGTTTTACCCAAAGTTTTCATTTCAAATTCAGTTTTTAAGATTGAACTTGCTTCTTCAATCTCTTTCCTTGTTCCGATAATGTTTAGATCATCCACATACACAGAGATGATGCAAAAACCATTAAGGGATTTCTTAGTAAAGACACAAGGAAAAGCCTCGTTATTTACGTATTCCTTCTTCAGGAGGAATTCGCTTAGTCGATTATACCACATACGACCTGACTGTTTTAAGCCATATAACGAGCGTTGCAACTTAATGCTGAACATACTACGATGTTCGTTATTCCTCATTTGGGGAATAGTTAATCCATCAGGGATTTTCATATAGATGTCAGAATCTAATGATCCGTATAAGTATGCGGTAATTATGTCCATTAACTGCGTTTAACTGCCAATGATATATGGCGGAACTTTATAATATTCACAACAGGAGAATTTGTTTGATCACATCAAACTCAATAATGGGTCACTGCGAAAAACCCTTAAGCTGTTAATCTCGCTTTGTATCTCTCAACTTCATTTTGTTTCGTATTAATACCCATTTATATCCTTCAGGGATAAAATATTTAGGGGGTATGTACGATAGAACAAAGCAGTTTATTTTGCGAGTCTAGCTCTTCCATATTTGCTTCTTTCCATTGCATCTAATCAAATTTAGATACTGGTACCAGATTTTAGAAAGAGCAACTATGGGTACGAATATGTTGTCGACAACAGTGATATGTTTGTCTCCTGTGTTTATTTAAGATTCATGTAAACCAGATCTTGATCATTTCCCATTGATCTGGGTGTTCCGCATCCTAGTATTTTGACTGCTATGTGCACGTGCCTTTTACTAGGATTTCTCGTCTTCGGGACGAATCTCTTCAGGAGATTTCATGAGTGACTGAATATATTATTAGCATTAATATACCATGGTTTTGTGTAAGGAGGTTCATTACGCTTCTGGCGTATAGGGGCATCCTTAACTATTCACAGTCACTTCATTTATAATCAGTAATGCATTTGATAATGCATCTGGCAGATTACTTGCAGATTATTGCAAGTTTATTTTCTTTTGAACTTTTGGTTCAAGTTTGACTAGTGCGTGGGCCTAAGTATTGAAGATCTTTTGTGTTCCACATAATTTCACGGCATTTATTAATTGTGGTATTTTTCTCTCCCCCTAAGGCCGGAAATAGATCTTCGTCGAATGTGCAGTCAGCGAAACGGGTTGTAAACTGATCCCCAGTTAAAGGCTCGAGGTATTTAAGTATTGTGAGAGATACAAAATTGATGTAAATACCGAGTTTCCTTTGTGGGCCCATAGATGTTCGCTTAGGTGGTGGTATTGGAACATACACTGCACAATCGAATGTTCGCAGATGGGAAATGTTAGGTTCATTTCCACGCACGAGTTGAATAGGGGAATATTCATGATATGCAGTTGGTCGGAATTGGATTAGTGATGATGCATATAAGATTGCATGCCCCCAACATGAAACAGGTAAGTTCATTTTTTGTAGTAGTGATCTAGCGATTAATTTAAGACGTCTAATTAATGATTCAGCTAGACCATTTTGAGTATGAACATGAGGGACCGAATGCTCCACTTTGATTCCCAGTGCCATGCAAAAATCATCGAATGCCTTAGAGGTGAATTTACCGGCATTATCCATACGAATGGATTTAATAGGATGATCTGGGAATTAAGATCTCAACAGGATGATCTGTGCAATAAGCTTTGCAAAAGCAGTATTGTGAGTGGATAGCATCGTTACATAAGTCCACCGAGTGGATGCATCTATTAGGACCATAAAATACTTAAATGGTCCAGATGCTGGATGTATTGGTCCACAAATATCTCCTTGAATCCGTTCAAGGAATTTAGGAGATTCAGTTCTTACTTTACTACTAGAAGGACGAATTATGAGCTTACCCATTGTGCAAGCATCACATATGTATTCATTAACAGAAGGGATTCTGTTGTGTGTTATGTTATGGCCAGATGAATTACATAGAATCCGACGTATCATGGATTGTTCTGGATGTTTTAACCGCTCATGCCATAATTTGAAAGAATTTGGATCATTAAATTTTAGATTAAGAGCTATATGGAGATTTGAGGGTCTGATGTATGTATAATACAAACCAGACGAGAAAGATGGAAGTTTTTCGACGATGTGTTTACGACAATTCAAATAGTGAGTCATCAACAGATATTCACTATTGTCCTCAGTATTTGTTTCAATGTGATAGCCATTCTGTCGAATGTCTTTGAAACTGAGGAGGGTACGCTTTGATTGTGGAAACAATAAAGCATTCTCGATTATTAATTCGGTACCCATAGGTAGAATGATCGAGGCTCTTCCGGAGCCAACGATTTGTATGTCGTCATCGAAAATAGTAGTGACACTTCCTTTCTTTTCAGTTAATGTTTGGAAAAATTGACTATCTTTTAAGATAGTATGTGTAGTAGCACTATCTACTAAGCACAATACATTAATCTCCATAAGCACTTAAGTGTATGTTTGGATACGTTTAGATATGAGGAATGCTAATGAGAGCCAAGATTACAGACGCTGATTGATCAGCCGCACAAGGGATCACTTAGGTCCTACTTTATCAAGAACGTATTAAATTATGTAGTCAATAGTCATATGTGAACCCAAGAGGTCATCCTTTGTCTATGACAAAGCCTGCTTCGGGCAGGTCGGTGTGGTGTGTTTCACCGTGATGAGCCTTCCCATTTTTGTCTTTTAGCATACGTTGATACACCTCCACCAAATGTTTTGGTGTACGACACGAGCGAGACCAATGGTCGTCGCATCCACACTTGTGACAGACTTGTTTGTTCTGTGCACGTGAGCTCGATAGTTGATCTTGAGGTGCATTCATTTCAGTTGCACTATGTTGTGCATTGTTGCGACCTCGACCTCTTCCCCTACCACAGCCTCGACTTCGGGTCGATCCGCGTCCCCCACTCGCCTCATTTTCTTTTCCACGTTTACTACCTCTAGAGTTCCTCCAAGTAGCATGTGCTTCAGGCACAACTTGTGAGCCAACCAGTCTAATATTGTGATTTTTCATCAACAATTGGTTGTGCTTTTCTGCAACTAAAAGTGCAGAAATGAGCTCGGAGTGTGATTGATACTCTTTGGCCCTGTACTGCAGCTGGAGTACAAGATTAATAGCGTGGAAAGTGGAAAGAGTTTTTCAATTAACTGATCAACAGTTATTGTTTCTTTACACAGCTTAAGCTGAGAAACTATGCGATGTAGGGCGGAGTTGTACTCCGTTACAGACTTAAGTTTTGGAAACGAAGTGTTATCCATTCATGTCTGGTTTCGGGGGAGGATCACATTTTGGTTTTGTTGGAATCGATCATGGAGGGATTTCCACAACGTCAATGGATCTTTTTCAGTGAGGTATTCGTTCTTAAGATCTTTGTGAAGATGGTGTCTTAAGAAGATTAGAGCTTGTGCCATTTGGGCAGTTGTGGATTTAGATGGTTGTCTAGTTGTGTCGGTAAAGTCTTTATAGACAAAGTGGGTTTCAACGTTGAGAGCCCATGTCAAATAGTTATGGCAATCAAGTGCCAATTAATCGAATTCACATTTAGTGATTTTTGACATGTTTTTGCTACAAAAATTAATAAATGAAAATTTATTAAAATTATTTGTTTGTAGCATTTAATAATTAAGGCTCAATCAATAAAATATTGCTAAGACAAAAATTAATTAATTATAGGGGGTATTGATATTTTTGAGTGTATGACTTTTATGAGACATTTATTAATGGGACTTTAACCCAAAAATAATTATTGGATAAGGCCTTAAAAAATTTGATGATTTGGGTTTTCATAATACCATTATGAATTTTTATTAATGGGACATCGGGCCCAAAAATAATTGTTAGGATCCAAATTAATTAGGATCAAGTAAAATAAAATGCCCAATCAATTAATTAAAAAAAATTGGCCTAAGTAATTAATTAATTAAATTTTTTTTTTATTAACAGGGCTACGTCCCATGTATTATAAGCCCAAACTAATTAAAGGGATTTAGCCCAATTAATCAAACATAAGGCCCAGAATGGGTGGCCCAGTTAAAGAAAGCCCAATTATGGAATTAGGGTTTCAGGAGTGAGCCGGTCAAAAGTATACTAAATACTAAAATCTGGACAGAATAAGGGCGTATCCAATATCCGATTTTTTGGGACAGTTACGCGAGAAAATCGCGGCCAGGTATGGGCCACGTCGCCGATGAAGTTAGGCGTCTGTTTGGCGTGTGGTGGCGATCGGAGGTCGCGGCCGAGGGTGTCGACGCACGGAGTGCCGTCGCGTACAACGCCGTCGGACAGATTTGAGGTCTACCGTCATGGGCGTGTCGCGGAGCAGGGCGTCGTCATACGCCGTCGAGCACAGGCGGCGGCGTCGCGTCATAGCGTCGCCGCGCAGAGCCGCCGTCGCAGCGGAGTCTGAGACCCGGCGAGTCGCCGTCGCCGTCACACATCAAGGGGCGCGCGGCTGCCGCCGCTCACACGCAGCCGTCATGGTGCGCGTCGCGCCGCCGCAGAAGCAGGGGTGTTTCCCCCACCAGGCGCACAGCGCCGTCGCGGCAGTCTGGCGTGGCTGTCGCCACCGTTCGCGTATCACAGCGTTGCCGTCGTTCGCCGTCGAGGCCACTTCAGGGGCCGACGGCGTGGCGGACACAGGTAGGGCTCGATTTCAATTGAAGAAATATCGAAAACAGGGGTTCCGATTTTTTTTGTTTCTGCAAAACTGGTTTGCTGATTTTGGGTTTCTGTTTAAGAAGAAACACTGATGATTCGGTTTCCGATTTAGGAATTATGAAGAAAACCGGGAACAGAGTTCTGTACAAAACAGGTTTTCGAGAGTTTGGTGTGTTTGTAATTGCTGGGATTTCAGGTTTTGTAATTGAATAATAAGAATTCGATTCTGGTTTTGTTATGCAGATTATGAATAAAACATAATAGGGGGCACATACATAACAAGAATCTATATAATACCAAGCACATAATATGCGTACAGCTAGTAATACATAAGCATGTGATTAATAAAACCATATATACACAGTAGATTGGTTCATTGAATCATCAACTCAGAATACAGGGAATCATATATTCAGAAACGATGCCATAAAAACATGTGAGCATATGATCAGAATCATGAATTTAATAGCACAGGGACATATACAAATCATGTATATGTATGATTGATCGAAGTAACTGAAAATACTCCACAATGCATAATTTCATGAAAATTCACAGTTTTCTAGAATATAATCAGAGCATATACGGATCATGCAGGAAACCTAGATACCTAAACATGGATCTAAATTATTAGATTAATAACGAAGCAGAAACTTACGGTTTCAGCAACAAAATTAAAATTAATCCTGAAATTGATTTGATCCAGAAAACAGCTGGAGCAATCCTCTCGTAAATCCTTATTGCTCGTAGAGACTCGTGCTGATAACGTGTTGTGATCTTGAGAGGAAAGCGTAAAAGTAAAGACACAGTATTGATGACCCAGTTCGTCACGGAGTGACTACGTCTGGGGGCGACCAAGCCAGGAGAGTATACTAATATGAACTGCCGTTTACAATCATATCAATTACAGAATACATAGGAATGATAAGTATAAATAGAATACCTAACCCTAAGTCTTGTGGGCTTAAAGCCCACTGGATATATTCCTAATATTATATCCATCAATATAATAATATATTTACATATATTATAACACAAACAAATTGATTGGCGGTGAGGAAGAGCCAAAACCCCATCGTCTTCGTTTTAATTTGGGTCACTTATATATTAATTTAAAAAAATTAATATATTTATAAATTAGTTTAAAAATTTTGTACAATAATATTATTTTTTGTACGGAAGTATTTTTTATTTTTGTACAGGATAAATATATAATTTTTATTAATTTTTTGAATCATATCGTACTTTTCGAATCTCAGGCGACCCAGCGGCCAACGGGAGGTAATCTTTTAAATCCTTTAAAATTGACGCTTTCCATATCAATTTTTATTCATATATTCTATTTTACTTAAATATTTTTCTTTTTTAACTTTACTAGGTCAACACTTTATAATCAGAAAATTCGAAGGTATTTCCAATTTCCCAGCACACACAAATATAATGTAATTGAAAACGAAAAGTATCAGCAAGGACGAAAAAATGCAGAAGCTTGCGAGGAAATGGAGAAAACCTCACGTGGATGTGGATGGGAACGACCTCGACTCTCTTCCTACTCGTGATGATTCACGACCAATTGACACCCAAGGTCACCTTCTCCGCGATTTGCTCTTCTCATATAATTAATTTGTTCAATTTTCTCTTCTCATACACTTAGTTGCTTATATTGATGGATGGTGTACGTATATGTATATGTAATCCAGAGCAAGAGGAGTTGGTTCGATCCCTGGAGAAAAGTCACTCCCAACAATCCCTTTTGTGGAGGGTATGTAATTTCAATTGTTAGCAAATGTAATTCACTCACTCACTTTTTTTTTTTTTTTTTTGAACTTTCCAGGCTATCCTGATTGACGCAATACATTCATTATTAGATGAAATTGACTTAATTTTCTCCTGATTTTACTCATCTTATTGTAGAGTGTCTTCGCTGGACTGGTTTTATGTTACATGGTTTTCCTCGTCTATTCAATCTATCAACAGGCTTATGCTCCCTGGGAATTGGTATTTTTCTCCACCAGTATCTTTTTATGTTTTAGTTGTGTATCAGACATTCTTTAGTAGTTTGATGTTATTGTTCTATTTATATAAGGAATATGAGGATAGAGTACCAATAAAATAATGTTAAATATAATCCTTCTTTAGAAAATTTAGTTGAGTTTTTTCTGGCATTTTGATGGACACAATCTTTGCTGCTAGACATGTCCTAGACCAGCTTTTAAGGAGAAAAAAGAGACTCTATTGTGATTTAAAATCCTAAGAATCCTAGAAAAAAGAGACTCAATGGTCATGAAGAAATTCCCCTAAATGTTTCTGCGGAGGCAAAATTTGCCAATGCGAATGGAACATCGAAGCCTTCTTCGAGGCTTTCCTCTCCTTTTGAGTCTTCAATTAGACGAAGCTCAGCTGCTCCTGTAGTCGATGTTAGACAGTTGTTGATTTGTAAGGCAAAATTGGAAATCCAAAGGAAATTAGAAGAGATTAGGTTGGCTAAAGAAGCTGCCGCTGCAGAGGCTAAGAAGAGAAATGCCCTTGCCGAAGCTGATAAGTCCAGTATGAAAACTAAAGTATTCGGTGCAGGTTTTCAACCAGAACTCAAGAGAAGTGCTTAAATGCCTATAACTGTTCTAGATCCCGATTTCCATGATTTTGACAAGGGAATGCTTCAAACCAAAGCAGATATGGGCCCTGTATGACGAAGAAGACGGTATGCCCCGCTTGTACTGTCTAATTCGTGAAGTCATCTCAGTGAATCCTTTCAAGATATATATAGGCTACTTGAGTTCAAAGTCAGACACTGAATTCGGATCGGTAAATTGGTTGGATTCAGGGTTTACCAAATCTTGTTGAAGTTCCAGGTGTTCCATTCTGAAACGGTTGAGCAAGTCAACATCTTCTCGCATCTTCTAAGCAAGGAGAGGGCAGGTAGGGGAGGTTGTGTGAGAATCTACCCAAGATGTGGAAATATATGGGCTGTATATCGGAATTGGTCACCCGATTGGAACAGAACAACCCCTGATGAAGTGAGGCACCAGTACGAAATGGTTGAGGTTCTTGCCGACTATTCGGAAGAGAATGGTGTATGGGTAAGTCCTCTAGTTAAACTGGAGGGATACAAGACTGTGTATCAGAGAAATGCAGACGGTAATGCGGTTAGATGGATCCCTGGGAGAGAGATGTTACGATTTTCACACTCGGTGCCATCTTGTTGTCTTAAAGATGAAGGCACTAATTTGCCTGAGGGATGCTGGGATCTTGACCCTGCTGCAACCCCAGGAGAGCTTCTTCAAGCAGAGGCTCAACCTCAAGGTACTGCAATGGATAACACACAACCCCCAGATTACCCTAGTAAGCAACTTATACACTGTGAAAGAGATGATATCTCAATAATAATATTTTTCATAATAATCCAATAATAATATTTTTCATAATAATCCAAATGGTTTACGATCATTGATATAAAATTTTGAAACTCTTAGGCTGATTAATAACTAAGCAATAAATCAGAAATAAATGGGTCAACAAAAATTTCACAGATGAATTGAATTGATTCAACGAATGATGAATCAATGCTGAATCAATTCAACTCTTGAAATTAATTCTTTTCTTGGTGCTTTGTTTTTCGTACATAGACTTTAGTGATGGGTGGACTTCCCACCTTGGAAATCTAACACTATACTGCATTACAAGTTTGTTAGGAAATCTCAACCGTGATCTACTGCAGTTTATTTTGTTTAAGAAATGGAGACTATTGAACTGTCAGTTAATAACTTCTTGCGACTAATTATAACATTAAGTATGGGAGTGTACTAATTGCAGTACTTTAGGCACTTCCTACAATCTATTATAGTATAGATCATCAACTACTCATTTTAAATATTTGTATGGTAGTTTATGGCACTCTGAATTGGCATTACCTTTTGATGATAGTGATTGACTTGCATCTAGATGTTTGTTGCCTGTTTTCTGCTTAAAATGTCCATGGTAAAGAAAGTTGGCCACAATATGAGTTATAACAAAATTCAAGATCAATCTTATGGTTCTTTGATGATTGAAAATTTGGAAGAAAATTTAACTAAAGTAGTAGGAACTGAGCTGGGATTTTATGCGAATTACCAACAATTGTTTCATGCTTGTCATCTCCTTCTCATGTGCAGCGGTATCATGCTTACTTCATGTATGAGGTTGGCTCAGGGAGCATTGTAGCTGCAGGTCAGCTTCTTCATTTTCTGTTTGTTTCCTTCTTTGAAAGGTGTTTACCCTCTATTATTATGATCAGATGTTATTGATTGGTTTTTTACAATTGTTCAGCTGGGTTTATAACCTTATGTTATAAATTGAGTGGCACATACTTGGGTTATATTGTCCCATTTAATTCCCTTCATGGGTACATTACCATCATTTGCTGAATATTCTAATAAACATTTGGTTTTATAAATTGGGATAGTTTTATATAAAGTCTCCCCATTTGAGGTTGTGGGGGTCCAAGGACTAAAAATGCTAGCTTCACTCTTGAATAGAAGTTAATTCAATTTTCTCAAACAATTGGCAATGACAAACTGAAGCGAACTTTTTGATTTACCATTCCTTACCATCACTGATGAAAAAATTATTTAATTAATATTGTGTTTCTTTTTCAAATAAGAATTTGAGATCTTATATCATGAAATTCTAAAATACAAATATGTTACAGAATTGGTAGCCGTTTCAGTGTGCTTAATGGTTATCACTGGCTTGATGCACAACTCAAAACGTCATCGCCTATGGCTTTGGTACTCTTTTCTCCCTGGTACATTGTTGGCTATCTTCTGGTTGCATCACATGCTGAGGTGAGATTGTTAATTAGGCAGCGAATTCCTTTTTTTAGATATTTGGCCCTTTATAATGAATACATTGATGAAATTTATCTAGTGTATTTTGTCATCAAAGGATATCTATTGAAAATATGTGTGCATCAATAGGATTGGCATATCATCACCGATATTCTCCCTCGTTAATATTCTCTCTCAGGTCCAAGCCTTTCACAAGTTGACATTGAACCAAGAGTTTTATATTTCATAAGCTTCGTTTTCAACATTTTAACTATGAAACTTGAAAGCATTTATAGTTGTCTATGTTGTCAGTTTTTTACTTATCCAGTTTGAGTCTGATGCAGATTGGCAAAGTTTAGATGGGATATCATGTGGCTTCCTTTGACTCCATTGGGGTATACCTAATTTAAACTTTTGGTCAGAGTATGGCTAAATTACTACTCCCCCTTGTTCCAATTTAACTATCGGTTTAGAGTAAATAAATTGTTCCAAAATATATGTAGCCATTGGTTTTTCAAGGGAGATTAAATATTTCCTTTTCTAACTTTACATTTTCTTAATCTTTGTGATATGTCTCATTTACTGAGATTCAAGAATCTACGTGTACACCTAGAAAGATATATTAGTTGTTCTATACAAATAATTATTGATATTAGATGATTTTCTTAGTCAGTGTGAAACACAAAAAAGTGATAGTTAAATTGGAACTGACGGAGTAAGCTTTAGTTTGAGAATTGAAGCATTGCTTTCCAAATTTGCAGAGGAGCTGTAATCTGCCTTTATGTGGACCATTTACTTGACTCATCGTCTGAAGAAATCAGGAAACTTCGTGGATATATGTATGCATACAAGGCTTATTGATAGTTTCTTGAAGATGCACCTCTTCATAACTTCAACTTTGCAACTATTGGCCTGAAGCAGTTTATTAAGTTGCCACCCTGCTTTGTGAGATACGCCTGAACTCTGTATTATTCCTTTCGTCAAAAAGTTATATTTGTAATCTGAGGTCTTTAGATGAAAAAAACACCAATTACACATAGTTATGTCATGAGAAGGCTGAAGTCTATTTGGCCAACCTTGATGGATTAGTATGTGGGAGACAATTCCATGGAGAATGTTCTAATGCAAAAACAAAAAAATATGCAAAAATAAATTTTGCCTTCTATTCAATAATTTTTTTCTTTCTATGCAATTTTTTTTGCTTAATATTCAATCTTTTACAGATGCAAAACAATTTTATTTTTATGCAAAAAAACATTGTTAATATTCAAAAAAGTTGTGTTATGTAAATTCTTGATAATTTGTAAAATATGAAATAAAAATGAAAAAAATTGTATAATGAAAAAAACAAGTAGAGAAAGAAATTTATAAGAACATATATACCACAAAAATTAAAAAACTTAACAAAGATATTCAAAATAAATATTCAAATTTAAAAAAAACATTCAAAACTTTTTAAGAAAAGACAGCGTGACATCTAAAATAAACATTCAAATTAAAAAAAGAACAAAATGAAGTGTAAATGAAAAAAGTGGATGATGTTTGACAACCTTTTTGTAGTAGGTGAATTATATGTCTAAATAAATAAAGTTATAAAAAACAACATATGATTAATATGTATGTCAGAAAAAATTCATGAATATTAAGGTTTCATACATACGATGCATATTCTTACTCCATTAGACTCGTCAAAAATTTCATGCAACATATGAAATCTGTGAAAAATAAAGAGGGAGAAAAAAAAAAAAAAACGCAAGGATGAATGTCCAAAACATACTAAGGTTTTCTCAATCACCTATACAATAGGACCATGAATTGGCAAGAGATCTTGTATGAGTTACCAACAAAATAAACTCAACAAAAGTACTTTTAATTGTGCTTACCTTTCCTTGCATCTTTTCTAGAGTTGAAAAGAGAAGCAGAATGTGTAAATATGATATAATGTGTTGTAATAGATACATACAACCTCAAAAATTAGATAACTGGCGATGAAAGTGACAACTAACTTACTTTCTCGACAGTTGATGTCATCTTAAAAGTTAAATATAACCCTATCGTCAGTAAATAAAAGAGACTCACATACTCTTTGTTTATGAAAAATCTATACCATACATGTGTTGATAACAAAGCACGATACAAAAACAACTAATAATTTCTTCACTTGCTCAAAAATATCTTCTAGTTCAACAACACTAGAGGGTGCAAATTTCATGCAATAGAAGCCAATAAAAAAAACTAAAAGCTAATGAGTCACAATGGTTAGAATACAAGTAACTATGATAGATTTGAAAAACTGCATTTACCTAATAAACTATGGTAGCAGTATCTTATGAAATTCAAATAAATTTGACACCTAATTTGTAATGTTCATACGAACTTCAAAATTGTAAAAAATAGGTTTTCCTTTATTCTTTTAGAAAAAAAAAAAGAGTTGTGCTTCAACAGAAAAGAAAAACAAAAGAATAAAAAAAGCAGTACAAATTTATTCAGGAAATACACTTGACTGTGGTGAATTCTCACAATCAAAATTTCTTTTCTAATATATTACATAGGCAATGAAGTGGTTGCAATGCTTATTTAATAGTAATAAGGATATAAAAACTGAGTAGGCAGATGAAATAGTAAATAGAACACATGACATTAAAAATGGAAGGGGAATTTCTTGTAATGTTCAAGAAAACTATTCTTTCAATGTGAAGACTGAGAGAAGCAAGTGCTGGTCAACCCCTTTTAGAACTGTAGTAGCCTACCAAAGAGTGTACCCGCAATATAGCTAAAAGCACAGACAATTAGAATAAAGAGACAAGATATTTACCTTTATATTAAACAACCACAAAGTCCTCATTCACTCCGTCCACTGAATAAGCAGATATAATACTCCGTACATAATGATAATGTCAAATGCCCTATGACAACTTACAATCTCCGGTATCAAGATTATACTTCAAAGCTATACACATTTATTATAATTGAAAAATTCCCATGTACCAAAGATTATGGAGGCATATCTTGAAATAGAAATAAGTCAGACGGTAGGAAAAAAATGGATAAAGTGTAAAAAGGGCAAGGTATAGACTTTCATTTCCTTATTAACACTACATCCGTCGTTACTGTCCTGATTCCTGAACCAGGTAAGAACATGATACATAACAAAAAGAAATCTTTAATAATGTATCTGTCATTAGTAAAATGTAATAGAAAACGAAACAGGAAAGGATTGTCAAGACCTCAATCAGTAGCACTCGCTCTTCCATTAGAAAGAGATCCCCAACAGAAATTAAATTAATTATGAAGCAATTTTTCAAAATTAAAAAAAATGTTTGATGACCACTGAAGCATAGAGAATAAAAAAATAGAAATAGAGACTTATGATAGAATACATCTTCACAATTATTAAATGAGGGTTAGATGTGTCATGGATTATATTAACTTTGAAATGAGAACCCCAACAGGAATTAAATCAATCATTAAAAAATTCTCAATATTCAACACATACTAAGGTTTCTAGAAAAAGGAAATTAAAATTCAATGAAATTACCTCAAATCAGCATTATTGTATTAAAATTCCTCACATACGTGAAAACTAGTTTTGCACCTGTTGGAAGTGATCTTTAACTTGTACTACAATCATAGGGCAAAATGCATCTAACAAAAAGATGACCCATCATTTTCGTACGAGTTTACTATTCCTAATTCCACGTAAATTTGCACATTTTCTTATTTGAACGTTTCACATAAATTTATATATTGTTAAAAAAATATTGATTACGTGCATACTTACCAATCTATACATATATTTACCTGTATACTGCTATTTTATATATAAAATATATATTTTTTAAGAATATATCATCCCTTCTCAACATAATTTTCTATAGGTGCAAAGTCAGCTATCATACATGTGAGTGATTAATTTCAATATAAAAATGGTTGATTTGACTGTTAAAAGTTAGTTTTTTCCCCATCATCCTTACATGCAATTGTTTTTAATTCTTTAGAAGAAGTGGGGAAGCCAATTCTTCACTTTTTTTTTTAATTGCAGAATTATGTATTTCAATTTAAATAATAGTTATTAATTCTAGACCCTTAATATTTAGGCCCTTTTATTTTCAGACGTTATATTTTGCTGGGCCATTCAACATATTTCGTGTGTGTCTTAGTTGGATAATTTTGTGCATTGTTGTTTAAGCGTGTGCATACCCATTTGATCATCTAAACTAGCTCTCACTGCTGTACATCGTCGACCTTATTTTATTACCCATTATTATTTGATTGCTTCCATTACACCAGAATCATCATACACTTGTTTTACCCCAATCTCTGCTTTCCGAATTTTGTAGAACAATTTGTCCCATTCTTTATAACCTATTTCATAAACTTCTTCTTCAAGATCAAAGCCTATCAATATCAAAATCATGACTAGGAGCCAATTCAACACAAGGTAAATTAGTTCCCCATTTTCTGATATTATTCCTTATCTGATTGCTCGACTTTCTACACCTGGAAGAAAGCTGTCTCTTGTGTAAAAGCTGAAACTCATCTTTGTCTTGTTGATACTTGACAGAGCACTAGAATGAGTCTCAAAATGAAGCAAGTTCACCAACAAAAAAGATTTTAAGTCATTAGAGGAAAAATGAAAAGAGTACAAGTAACAAGACCCGAAAGTGGCCGAAAACCACCCAACGAAATCACGTAGAACACCATATCATCACCATGCTATTCTGCATCGGTAGTTGAACGATAAATACACATGCTTGCAGATCATCATATTCCCCCAAACAAACAAACTATTATCATATGTCATATGAGTTCCAGTAAAACACTACCAAACACTAAAAACATCTTTTACCTCTTAAAAGCATATCTCAGTTACCACCTTTACCCCTATATCTCATAACTCCTCCTGACATTGACATGTTACTCGTAGACGGTTCCTCCCTTCAATTATCTTAAAGCACAAACTAGGATTATTCATGGCTGGTGGCCTCGTCTCGATTTATATCAAGATCACCAACCAACTCGTGTAAAGGAACAGAAGGAAGCTCCTCGCCATCACCAACTGTAGAAGCCATTTCTGAGGCCTGGTATTCTGTATTTCGATACAGGGACAGATTAAATCGTAGATCAGGATTTTCCTCCAGATCTTCCAAGAACAATTCATACTCCAACCTCATCTTCTCTGCATTATCTCCTCCTTTTGCACCATTTTCATCAATCTCCATATCTAGAGACTTGAGCTTCCACGAACGAGGTTTCCCTCGTTTCTTCTTACGCTTTTCCTCATAACTCTTCTTGACTAGTACAACATCTGGAAGAACAAAACCTTTGTACTTCTCCAGTTCCATATCGTTACTGTTGGCTCCATATAAGTCATAACCAAGGGCATAATCCCCAGAATTAAGAATATGCCCCAAATGTGTTCTCACATCGAAAATTATGTCATTTTTACCAAAATCTGATACCCGGGCTACCTGTGCATCGGCTAAAACATACTTGGACCCACTAACAACAATGGCTTCAGAAGGAATGGGTTCCACGTCTAGCACTATGTACTCCACGAGCTGTTTACTCGACATTAAGGCCTTAAATGATGATCTCCAATACTGCTCAGTATCCAAATAGCTTTGTCTAAGGGTCGATGGATCTAATAAAGCGATGTTGTTGCTCACTTTGTTGCATATTACAAGTGGTCCTAGGTTTCCCAAACTATTAGCAACTTTGGGTGGAAGACAAATCAAATCCTCCCGACAAATAGGACTAATTTCAACTGAGAAAGTATGTTTATAGTTGTAACTATTGCTCTTCTGATCATGAGACACAAGTTGCTTATCAGTACGAGTTCTTATCAGAGCAACTTTACCCAAGAACTCAACGAACTTTACTGCATGACTCCGGTTATTGAAGAAGAAATCAACCCCATGGTCCATTTGCCTAATCCTGATAGCAAGTTTAGCAGCATCATTCTTCAGAATAAGCTGCTCAAGATAGAAGAAAGTGCGCCTATGAGAAACATGTTGCCTCAGTTGGACAGCAGCCACCCACTGATCGGGATTAGCTTGACCCCTCGAACAAGGCTCACACATCTGATCTTGGACAATATATTCAACAGTGTAAGCTTGCTCGACCATTGCTCCCCTGAGAACCTCCTTTTGGATACTTAGCTTGACTTTAATTCTTTTGGAGTGAGGTTCAGTCCAAATGAATTCAGCATGTAAAAGTCGTACTCTGTTCAGATTCTTCAACCTCCTAACACAGAATGTGAGGAGCTCTTTAGATTCCAGTTGAGCTTTGATCCAAGTCTTTGGAGGCTGCAAATAGGTGTCACATTCAGGGCAATGAATGATAGTAACCTGCTTCTGAAGACCTTCTGTTATGTCAACTTCAGTCCGGAGACATTTGGTACACATGTTTGCAGCATTTGGAGGCATTGAAATACCACATTTGCAGCATAAGACACTACCAGTGGTCTGGGTAACGGTAAACATACCTGTGTCTTGCTCCATAGCTATGTAATAAAGCAGAAATGAGTACAATTCTTGGATTAAATATAACAAGCACGATAATTTTGCAAAGTGGCATCTTTGAATTGTTGAAACAATGCAGATACAAAAGCCAAATAAACAATACAATTACTCCTCAAAGTTTAAAATAATGGAAGCACTCAGTAAATGAATACTCACCGCTCATAAGAATAACAAATTGAATCAAATAAATATTAAGGACCACCTATCAAGCTAAATACAATAAACAACAATCCATGATCAAGCATCATTTTCCAACATATGGATTGAAAATACCTAAACAACATATAAGCATTAAGGGTCTACTAACTTGGAATCAGATGATCAAACGAAATGACTATTACCACAAATTCAGTAAAAAACCATAATGAATTACACACAGAACCCACATAAATTATCCATTAAAACAAAGTTGTAGTCAAATAAATGATTTAATCTGGGGAAGGTAGTCAAAATTGCTCAAAATCACTTTGAAGTTCACTGCAATCAGCTAAAAGATAATGAAAAATAAATTTAAAGATTTCAATTCATTAAAGCACGAGCTCATCGAACCAAGCTCCCAATTCTATGAATTTCACATCCATCCAAAACATTAAAATCCAAACGCAACTGGATCAGTCACAGATAAACTAAGTTGCCCTGTTTATAGTGGGATAGCATTCAAATAGCCAAGGCAAATTGAAAAAAAAAAAAAAAAAACACACACACACACACAATGCTCGGTTCTACAAAAAGTCAAAAACCAATCCAAAAGATTAAAAATCCTCATCACCAAGATATGACTCTTTCAAGCTACAAGATCAGAGCAGGGTTTCCTTCAATAAATACTCGAAAAGGAAAGGAAAAAAAAACATCGCATTTGATAGACCCCTAATAACATTAGAATGACTACAGACAAATTTATATATATAAAAAAAAAATCGAACAACCAACTATACCTCAGAAGGCAGAAAATATCGGGCGTCAAGCACAGATGAAAAGAGAGGCGTATGGAATTAAGAATTGTGGCACCGATTACTATATGAAGAATCAAAGACGGTGAGAGCGTGTCCTGAGTCGGTGAGAAATATCAACAGTTTTATCAACACAGTGTTTAATTCGTACTGTCTAATCCCTTCCTGTGGCTTTGTTTGGAGAATTGAACATAACAAATTCCATAATAGTTTAAGAGAAAAAAAGTACTCCCTCCCTTATTTATTGGTTACAACTTACACGACTTGTTGAATTATTCTTCCTCATTCAACTATAATTTTTTATTTTAAAAAATATTAGAATAGGTGACTCGTGAATACAAGTTTACATTAATTCATATTATTGATTATGTATAATTATTATCTTATTTATATACATTATTACAATTATAAAAATATATTTAATTTTTAACAGTGATAGTATGCATGCACAACACTATCGAATTCAAGTCAAATTTTTTTAATTTTGAATATTGCATTCGATTCAAGTTCGAGCTCGAGCTTAACACTATCGGCTAAACTCATTTATACTCTTATATTTTTTCGTCCTATTCAATTATTATAAGTCGCATATAATGTGTTGATCGATTTTGAAAAAGATTTATGTACCCATGTGATAGCAACAAGAGCTATTATATGGCAAATTTATTAATATAAAGATATTTCAATATAAAAAATTATGAATTTTAGCAATTTGAAGCTAGTTGGTATCCTTACCACCAACGGGTGAATTGGAACATCACTTCTCTTAGAATTTGGATCGTAGCTCAAACACTGTGTCAGTGGGTTCTAGTAGAACCGACTGGAGGAGACGGGGGCTATTACTGATGGGTTTCAAATTGCTAAACCCCACATTTTCCCCTACTTTAATTATTTATATTGAGAAGGTCTCTATATAACTACCTTCATCCCGAATTCTTTTTCATAGATTAACTTGTACATATATTAAAAAAAAAGTAAAGTATGTGAGTGTGAAGCTAAATAATAAAATATAAAAAATACTTCCACCGTCCCATTATAAGTTTCTCACTTTTTTTTCTTGGATGTCCCACAATAAGTTTCTCATTCCATAAAAAGCAACCACAACACTTCATATATTAATAAACAAATACCCTTTTAAACAACTCATATTTACTTTTTCACAACTCTCTATTACTTTTTCACAACTTTCTATTATTTTTTATTAAAGTCAACATGTGGCCCACCATATACACATTTATGTCCTATAAGTTCGTTGACTTTGGTTTTCGTCCTCTTAAGTTTTGAATTTTTGTTTTCGTCCTTTAAC
>JAPKLY010000017.1:1718199-1737313 GCA_026898435.1 Prunella vulgaris | reverse complement strand
GGATCCTGGTGGGTTCTGGCGACCTGTTAAGTTCGCCATATCAACATATGGTTTTCGTCCTCTTAAGTTTTGAATTTTTTTTTCGTCCTTTAACTTACAAAAAATTATGGTTTTCGTCCTCCATCCGCCTATAACCAGTCATACAACCGGTAATACACACGTGGATCCTTTTTTTCTTTCTTTTTTTAAACAAAATACTAACGGGTATTTGGAAGGAATTAGGTCTTGACAAAATACACTTTTAACCGTAAATTTCCTCCCAAATACCGTACAATACTTACATCCATAGAATCTTCTGTCTGGATTCATTTTTTAATATGATGTACAAACCGTGCAACGAAACCACAATGACACTTAATATTGCGCTCAGAACTCGTTGATTCATACGAATTTCTTGAAGACATCACTCTTCCTTTCCGTACTGTGAGTATGTGCTCAAAAAAAATTTAGGCTTTTGGATATTTTATTTAGAGATCTTTGTTCATTTTTTCCCTAATTCTCTCAAGTCCACATGCCTAGATTTGATCGACTAGGATTTTGATTTGGAAGAGAATTTACGGTTAATCCTGTATTTTATCCATCAAGACCTAATTCCTTTTAAATACCCCACGTCAGTATTTTGCTTAAAAAATTGAAAACATTGATCTACGTGTGTATTACCGGTTGTGTGACTGATTATAGGCGGTTGGAGGACGAAAACCATAATTTTTGGTAAGTTAAAGGACGAAAACAAAAATTCAAAATTTAAGAAGATGAAAACCATAATTTTTTATAAGTTAAAGGACGAAAAAAAATTCAAAACTTAAGAGAACGAAAACCAAAGTCAACGAAACTTATAGGACAAAAATGTGTATTTTTTCTAATAATAAATTAATACACTTTCTTAAACAAAATAACAAAAAAAAATAGAAATTTAGAGGGACAGAAGGAGTATATTTTATTGACTTTTATGAGTGAATTGTTTTTTTTTTTTTGGTGTAAAAAATAGTTGAGACTTCTATATAAGAAAAGTGTCAAATTATCTTGAAATAAAGAGTGTAATAAATTTGATGATATTCTATACATTCACATTTGTATGGAAGTTCATGGGTGCACTTATACTTGAATTTTAATTTTGATTTTCACCTTCTCGTCTCTCAAGTCTCTCATTCCATCAAAAAATGCCCTCCTGGATTGCCAAAAAAATCTTATGAAACAACAAATTTATACTTTAAGGACTTTATAAAATATAAAAATAATTGAGGAGCTTAATGAGATAAAATTGGGAAGAATTTCGTATTAGGATTCAATTTTTAGGTTGAGCCTTATTTTAAAATCTCAATTTTGAAGTATTTCAAATGAAGTTATGTATTTTAATTTTTTTCTTAAACTAAGATTTATTTTTATTCTTTTTATCTTGATTCAAGACCCAACTCATTTATTTTTATTTCAATTTTATTTTCTTATAAAAAACTCAAAACATAATAAAAAATTATTATGAATCATGATTTAAAATATAATTAATCAAAATAAAAAAATTATAATTATTATTCAATATTTGCATTTGACGTAATTAATAATTTTTTAAATTTCATTGTTAGAAAAAATTATTGTTAAAAGCATGTCTAATACATGCATCAAATTTTACTGGCAAAATATTGTATGAAAATTATTTATAATAAACTTATTATGAATAAATTTTAAAGTATCAAACATTTAATCAGATGTATTCAAAATCTCATCAGGTGTATCAAAAGTTGAGTTAATAAAATCTATACATTGACTTCAACTTTTGATACATCTATAAATATTTTGATACACTTAACTAAATATTTGATACATTAAAACAATTATATAATAAATTTATCATAAACTGTTTTCACATAATACCTATTCAATTTTATTTATTTAGTTTTAGTTTGATATATTATACTCCCCCCGTCCCACTATAAATTGCTCGTTTTGTTATTTTCGTCCGTCCCACTGTATATTGCTCATTTATTGTTTTATCTATTTTTGAAATTACTATTCGCTTTTTTATTATTATTTTTTCTACTTTTTATTTATATCATTGTTAAAAGATCTGCTACAAATTCGTATGCAGCCTAGGTATCATTGTAGTTTTAAAAAAAAAACATAAGGAAAAGTAAATATATGAATGTAAAGTTAAATAATAAAATAATAAAAAAAAAATTTATTGAATTTTGTGAGTAAAAAAAATTTCCTTTTTAAATATGTGAAAGAAGAGTTAGAGAATAATTTTAGGACAGAAAGGGAGTATATTTTTAATTTTACTTTTTACCAAGGTAGAAAGCTATGTTTTAAAAAGCGGAAGCCGGTATGATGTCATAATTATATACTCCCTCCGTCCCATAATTGTTTTCACACTTTCCTTTTCCGTCCGTCCCACAATTGTTTTCACACCCTATAAATGGAAACTATTACTTTAACTTTACCCTCACAATCCAACTAATCTCATTATTTTAATAATATAACTTTACACAACACTCAACTTTTCTTAAAAATTGTGTCATCCCAAAGGTGAAAACACCTCTGGGACGGAGGGAGTAATATATAAATTATAATATTATATAATTTAATTCTTTGTATTAAATATATAATAAAGACACTAGATGAAGACGTTGCACCGTTTAAAGTTGTTGCAACGCTCATTACACCGCCGGAGATGAATTCAACGTCAATGAATTTAGACACCATGCTCTTCGTCTTTTTTAGATTTTTTCAATAAATATATTAGGGCATCAATAAATTTTTTAAATTGCAAAATAACCCTTAATTTTATTTTATTTTTATAAAAATCTTTATAGCAACCGGTTCGACCCGGACCGGTTCAACCCGATTAAAACCGCTTTTGACCGGTTCTCAAGCACTTTAATAGATAGCCGGTCGAACGCTTTTGAACCGTATGTTACTATGTCCGGTTAGCGATCGGACCGATCAAACCAGCCAATCCGACCAGTTTTTTAAAACATAGGTAGAAAGTTCGATTCTGAAAGTGCATTTAATTACACAAACGACTTATATTTTTGCAATTTGTCCATGGATGGATATTTCTCTTAAAAGTTTTGGTTTCGGCATATTTGGTACCATGAATATATTAAGAAGTCATTTTGCTATGTTTAGAAACTCCTCTAAAAGATTATTAAATTATTTAAAAAAATCTTCTCTCAAAATATTTAGTAAAATAAAATATTTATGAATATACTTTTACTATATAAAAAGTACTAAAAATATAAATAGAGATATACAAACTTATTTTTCTAGTTATTTTTAAAATTATACTTAAATAATATTTTTTTTAAATTATTTTTATAATCTACCAGTGTGGTGGTCTGAATTTTCATCTTCGATTTACATGTGCTCGAATTAAGAAAGTAGTCATCAGACTTGCAAATTTGAAAATTGTGCTCTAATTCAACGTCATTTTAATTAATGAACGAGGGTAAAGGAAATTAATTCGCAGGCTGCCTCAATTAATTGTTTAAAAAAAAAAGGAAATCCATACTGAGTGAAAATTTGATAACTTAAGCCAAAGAAAATGTATTTAAAAATGATTCGTACCAAAAATAGAATTAGATGCAACAAATCGTAATGCTGATGTGCAGATCAAAATCACACTAATAATAAGTTATAAAAAAAAATAGAAACGAAGATTTAAAGATGAGAAGAGTTGGAATCAGAAATTGAATTATTTTTTTATCTCACGCACAGCATTGTCAAACTGTGTCAGAAGGTGTCCTAAGATATTCGCGTTTCATCATACTCGCTTCCCACCAAATTTTGAAACGAAACGAAATAAAAGATCAGAAGAAATCAAAAAGAAGAAATAAAAACAGAAAACAGAGAAAAAAAAAAGGGTAAAAGGTTTGAGGAGGATGAATCAGAAAGAACGTAGCGAAATGATAATTGTTAATTAGATCAGGTGGAATTCACCATCACACTACAATTATCTTCATCACTTTCACCCTCCATTAACCACCAAAGTAATCATACTCACCTGCTGTGAGTGTTGAGAGAGAGAGAGAGAGAGAGATGAGTGTGGGAGGCGCAGCTCATCATTTTATTTGTAATTGTGGAAGCCCTAGAGCGGCTGGCTTCCGTCTAAAATTAGGTATTTTTGGTTACAAGCGCATATTGGGCCAATAACGAATAAGGCCCATTCTGATATGCTTAACCTGACCGCCTCTTTTAAACAATTAGGCCCATTATAAATAGCATATTAATTCAATTCTGGAATTTTTTATTTTTTTTTTAAAAAGAGAGAGAGAGAGAGATCCTTCATCAATTCTTCATTTAAGTGGGGAGCAGATGGCAGATGGGAAGTGATTTTTATACTTGTCCAGAATTGAAAAACATTAATGGAGGACTAAAATAATAATAATAATAAAAATAAAAATGAAATCTTCAAATTTTGTTAATTGAGTCAAGTAAAAAAGTCTAGTGCATTTAGTGACAGAAATTTTGGCTTCCACTATTATGTGATGTAAGCAATGAAATAAGACAAAATGAACATATTTGCATCAGATTTTTTAAAATCCGATCGATGTTGTGTGTATAAATTATCATGGTTATTCATGTAGTT
The DNA here is from genome assembly GCA_026898435.1 of Prunella vulgaris. Classification (NCBI taxonomy): domain Eukaryota; kingdom Viridiplantae; phylum Streptophyta; class Magnoliopsida; order Lamiales; family Lamiaceae; genus Prunella; species Prunella vulgaris. Next base: position 1,732,731 of record JAPKLY010000017.1, on the reverse strand, counting down.
ATATAATATCTGACTCATTTAGTACGATTTGACCCTCTTCTAGTACCTTTTTATTCTTAATGCTTGAATTTTGATTAATCCACATTCTCCTATGTCTTTTGTTGGCTTGAATTAAAACTTTTTTCTTGAAATTCTACATCATTGTTTCACTATTGCTGCCAGAATTGATCATGATCGATCACTCTCGTCTCTCTTACACTGGATCTTTCACTTTCCCAACTATATCCTACAAAATCAATCTTTCTAGCAGAAATGAATAAAGTAGACAAATGTAAAATAATTCACTCAAAAAGACATCCAAATCCTCTATAATTATGCAACAATCAATCATATTTTTATGCATGAATGACACTAATTTTTAGGGTGCTTTACATATTGGTTTTAAAAAATTATTATATTTACAAATTGGTTCATAAAAATTTGCACGGAAGTGTTTTTTTTTTTTTTGAACCAATTTGTACTTTTCTCTACTTTTTAATTAAAATTTGGAAGAACCTACATAACTATGAAATTAAATAAAACATTTAAAAATTTAATTAATTAAGAAGCTTATCAACTTTTAAGATATCTCTTCTATAAACATACTGAGTATTATAATAATTTTTATTTTTATTTGAAATTATATTTGAATTTGAATTTGTAATTTTTATAAATTTCTAATTAGTTTGGTTAGTCAAGAAGGAAATATAAAATATATATAATGTGAAAGTGTCGTGTATATGCATTACAACTTTTTACTATCATTATTATTTAAAAAAAATATAGAAATGAATTGAGTTGACACATCCACGACCTAAGTAAGTTGAGTTGGACTCAATTTTTACAGCTTAATTTGAAAATGAACTACTTATAAGCAAGGATGAAAATATCGCTATCAATGGAAATATCGGTACCCTGAATTTATGGATATATCGGTGGAAATATCGATATCGAATATCGATATCGGTAAAAAATAAAAAAAATCACGAAAATTTCATTAAAATGATGGAAATTTAATATGAAATCTTAGACAATATTATTGCTAGTCTTAATACATTAATTGAACTTAAAATCTCAACCATATGAGAATCTTACAACAAACATATCAAGAAATATACGTAAGAAATATAAAAAGATACAACAATTGTTCATAATTATTGAATATTAGACAATTAATATCAAAATGATGTCCTATGAGGCTCAAATATAAAATAAGAAAGACCATCTTAACACACTAATGTTGTTGACCAAGGATGAAAAAAAAAATTTACATACCAAAATTTTACCGATATGTTCCCGATATTTCCGGATAAGTTGTAAAATTTAGGTTACATTTGACCGATATCGATATTACATTCGATATTTCAGGATATTTCCCGATATTTTACCGATATTTTGGAAAAAATTTCGTTCAAATGAATATCCATATCGGTGACATGAAATTTCGGAGAAATTTCCCGATTTTTCAATCCTTGCTTATAAGTCAGTTCATGAACATGACTTGGCCTGATTAGTTTGCTAGTCCGATTTGCCTAACTTTAGACAATATGGTTCATATAAGAATTAGCGTTCATGTTGCATCCACATATATTTGTAATACACACAAGAAGGGACGGAACTAGGACTTGGGGGGGGGGGGGGGGGGATATTAATGCTAATATGCATTAGGAAAATTTATATATTTTATATTTTAACATCAAGTATGTATATTACTATAAATCATTAAATATCTAATTTATTAAAACTTAGAACGTCTCTCTTGCATATCACGAAAATCATCTATAATTGAGTCTATACAAAACTTTTTTGTAATTTGCTTCTCAATATACACTACCAAACATTCTGTAAGAAATCCATCTTCCATCTTGTTCCGAAGTGTAGTCTTGACTAAGTTCATCGTAGAAAACGATCGCTTTGTGGTAGCTGTAGAGACTGGAAGAGTGAAAACAAGAGTTACAACTCTAAATAACAATGGATAGATATCTGATTTCCTAGTCTTCACCGACCATTGACATAAATTAGAAATTGTTGTCAATGTTTCAAAATCAGGGAGGTGCCCGCACATGATCAAAATGTTGAAATTGCATTTTCAACAGTAGCATCTCATGTTGTTCAAAATCTTTTGAATAAAATTTTTCTACCAACTTGACACTCTTTTTTTGAAAAAATGAATCAATTGTTTTTTATTTTTTCATCTACAAAAAAATATAGCACAACAAATAATTTAATATATATATATATATATATATATCATAATATTACAAGTTAAATAGTTTGCATAATTGCATGGTCAATTAGCACTTATCAAGTCAATTAATAAAATATTTACACAATATGATAAAAAGAAAGAAAGAAAAACGTACGTTGAACTGCGAATCCACGATAGTAGAGAACTTTGGCGGAATTATACTCAAATTCCTTAAACAATCAAACCCTAAAAAATTATAATTATATGAATTAAAAAAAATTAGATAATGATTAATAATAATTAATAATTTAATAAAAAAATAGAATTACAGTTTAATAAATTTCTTACCTGTTGCGCATCTGCTCCTTGTCCTTTTTGTTGCGCACTTACACGCCTATTGCCTGTTGTATTCCGTACAAGGATGAAAATATCCCGATATTTCCCCGATATATCCACGATATATCCATTTTTTGTAGTCACCGATATCGATATTGGGTAGAAACGATATTTCTATAATATTCATTAAAAAAATAAAAAATATCGGTAAATATCGGCCTGTAATATCGATATCGCTTATTTTTTCCACAAATTAAACCAAATATCGTTAGATATCGAGTAAATATCGAAAGATATCGAAGAAATATCGAGAAAATATCGATGAATTTCGGGAAAACTCCAAAAAAACAGTGTATGTATATAAATTTGTCACAACTGTAAAAGTTTTTAAATTCTTTTGTTAAATTTATGTATTAAATGTTTTCTCTTAAATTTTTTATAATTTTTAAATTTACCGATATCGATATTCGATATCGATATTTCCATAAATTTAAGACATCGATATTTCCATCGATTCCGATATTTACCTTCATTCCGTATATACTAAGACTAATGAAAACTTTTAAGAGAGATGTAATATGAAGAAACCTAAACCCAATATATAATATATAATAGGCTCAGCCCATTATGTAATTTTAACAATTAAAGCCCATAAACTCTACAAATTAAAGCCTACTTGCTAAGCCCATACGAAATACACATATCCATATTATATATAATATATATAGTATATATAGTAATAAATTAAAAAAAAAAAAGGGGGGGGGGGGGGGGGGGGGCCAAGGCCCCCCCAACCAAAGCATAGGTCCGCCACTGCACACAAGGTGAATATACGCATTATATAAAATTAAGTACACTCACACTGAACTCTCATTTTAACCCTTAAAAATTCTACATTTCTCTCATGTCTGCACCCCACACTCACAAACATCTCCATCTCCTTTCCCCCCTATCTCACTCTTGCTTCTTTTTTTTTTCCTTTTTTTCTCCTCCTCCCCACGCCTCCAGTACCTCTTCCTTTTCTCCTCTTCGCACGCATCCCTATCTCTTTTCTTTTCGATTTTTTTAATTTTTTTTTTTTTTTTTTACCTAAGGTGGCGAAAAATAGAGTAAAAATCTCTTCCACACCACGAAATTTATTTTCTTTTACCTCCTCCTACACGCAGTGCTCCCCACGGTCAATAATTGGGTTTATTTGCTTCCTTTTTTTTTTCCTCTATCTTCAAAATTTCAAATCTAATTCTCAGATAAACTAAGAGATTATTGTGTTTTTTTTCATCTAATTTCGAAAAATTTTGGCAAGATCTTATTCATTTTTTTAGTGAATTATATCCATTTTTTTTAAAGGTCCTAAAATATTACATTTTTTTCGAAAGATGAAGTCCAAAAAATAATAACTGATTTTTTAGAATATAATTCTAACATTTTTTTTTTCAAAAATGGAATTATTTGTTAATCTTTTTGCATCTTTTGATTTTTTTTCTTTTTTCTTTTATTTCTGTACCTTTTTGCAGGTTATTTTTAGAAAAAAATATTCTATTATTGATAAAAAGTAAGTGGTGGTTGCAAAAAAAAATTTTGCTTTTTAATTTTTTTTTAAAATTAAATGATGGGTGTCCTAAAATTTGAAAGAGAGAGTAGTGAGGATATTTGTAATATTCTATATAAATATTTAAAATTAATAAGATTAAAGGTTGCATGCACTTACAAATAGACGTGGGTGTATATAATCTGGGCCAAGAATAAATTCACTCTATACTTGCGCGCCTCTCGTGTCGCTAATCTTTTTTAATACATAAAATTTGTAATTTTATAAAAAAATTCTAGTCTATTCCATTATCAACATTCAATACTAGAATTCTTTCCTGCGTCGAGTAACAAATAAGAAATGCTATACATAAAACAAATTTCAAGAACAATTATAATTTCAGTTTATAAATTACGACAAAAAATATTTAATTTGTTTATATGATTATAAACAAAATAACAGACGAGAACTTACAATTCACTAGAAATACCAATAATTCATATACATATGATATAGTTGTATTGATTGTGTTTTCAATTAACACATTCGTCCCAACTCTTTCTTTCCACTTTTATTATACTCTCCTCACAAAAAATAACAGAAGACCAGAGAAGAAGATCTGTGACGGAGGAAATATATTCATATATTCTGTTTGCTTTAAAGAATAAAACTACCTATTCTCCTTAAACATTCATGTCTTTAGGAGAATTAGACACTTTTTATCCTATAAAGTAAATGAGTATATATTGTTAAACATTTTGCAAAGTGATAAGAGAATTGTGTGTACTAGTTATTATGTGACTTGGTGGTGGGAAGTTCAAGAGCTGCTTTGTAGATGACTTCAAAAGCATATTCTATGCAAGACTTCAACTTGTTTGGATCCATAAAACCCTTCTCCACTGTCATTGCTATTCTCAATTTCCCCACGTAGCTTATCATTGTCACCGATAGGCTCTGCCCAATACACAAATCGGTTAATATTTTTAGTGAAACAATTAATTAATATTTTTTCTTAAAAATAAAATATTAATTGTATGGTAAAATTTGTGCCATAAGTATAATATATATATATATATATATATATATATATATAAATAAGTGCAGGTGCAACCTAACCATTTATTTATGTATATAATTAATATTGGCTAGCCCACCTGGCCACCGGGCTCCTCACTTGAGTGAGTGACTCGGGATTGATTCCCTCTGGGAACGAATTGAAGATGAGAGATATAAGGTTGACTAGGAGTTTATTCTTGGAGTGTTTGAAGACTTGGTGTAATTAACAACTAACATTTATCGATAAAAAAAAATAAAAAAAAAATATATATATAATGGCAGTACCTGAGGAGGTCCAGCAACAACAAAGTACAAGCCTTTGATAGGTTGATTAGCCAATGCCATCGGTTCCACTGGCCCTATCAAGTTCGAAATTGCCATGCTTGTGTTTTTCAATGTCCCATGTATGTATCGAGCTGTTGCCTATAATTAAAGAATTATTAAAACATTATTATACATATATATATATATATATATTCAATTAATCAGCAAATTAATTAATTAAAATGAAAATTAAGGATGAAAGTGAAAATTAATTAATTAATTAACCTCGTGGCCTCTAACTTTAGTTATGAAATTGAGAAGCTGTCCAGTTAAATAAACGGCTGCAGAGTTTTTCTGTCTCTTGATGGTGCGATGGGCTTTCTTGATAAAAGTGAGGGGATTTCGAACCTCTGACTCAGTGAGTTTGGGTATAGGAACATGTAAGAATGCAAATCGATTTCCCCATGTCATCTCTGAATTGGGTTTGACCATCTCGTCAACCGATTTGTAGCCTCCAATCACCCTCGTGTTGAACAACACTAGTGCTGTTGATTTTGATAATCCTGATTCTTCCCTTGTTTTTTGCATGTATAATCGCGTCCCAAACATGATTATGCCACTTATTACGTCGTTAATCGTCTGCATATATATGAGAAATCAATTATAAATTAATTAATTAGGAAAAAGCAGAATTAATGTAAATTCAATTAGCTAGGATTGAAAATGAAATGAAATTGTAAATTAATATAAATCTAGACATGATGAGTAATATATACAGTCATTTTCAGTGATTGATTTGGGTATCACTTGTTGTCGAGGTATGATTGAAACTATTAGGCATCCCACGTCAGCCGTTAGTATGATTTTGAGCGAGCTTATAATATATTTTGGGCAATTCTCTCACCGTCGATGTGGATATCTTAATACACTCCCTCATGTGAGAGATCAATTCATCTGGTTACACAGGTGGATCCACACATCGAGTAGAGAGATGACACTAATACCATGTATGAAGCCTAATTCAACACACTTAAAACCCAAATTGTAAGTGAAATAATGAGTGATCAAACTTATAAGCTCACCAAAAATCATACTCACTATCGATACGTGGAGTAACTATATTCATATGCAATGGAGTTTGAGTAATTAACAATTGTAAAGAAAATCAAAATTCACAAAATGGATAAAATATACATGTGCGCATAACAATATATATCATATTTTTCATTTCTTGGGAGTATCCTTTTCACTCTAAATGATATTTTAATTATTTTTTTCTGATGAAACAAAAAAATGTGGCAAGCATTTATATCTAATTCATGGATCGAACAACTACTCGAGGATGACTTGCCATAATATTTGAGGGCCATAATAATTGATGTATAGGCTTATGATATGACAAATTAATACTGGATGCATGGTGTCTCAATTTGAGATGTGATGAATCTCAATTTAATTATTGAATACAATATAATGAGTTGTCGCATATTAATTAATTTGCATGCCATGATTAAAAAAGAAAAACTCAATGTTGTTCCATTTATTTATTTTTATTTTTTTCGTCTCTATCTTGGAGGGTGCATGGTGGTAGTTGAACTATTTATATGACAATCGAGGGTTAATTAGTAGTAGCTGGCGGTTGCCAGGAAGAAAGTGAAATCAAAACACAAAACAATTGCATACAATAAAGAAAGTTAATTGAGTTTCAAGATAGAGACTTTAATCTTTTGTAAGTTTTTCAAAAATTTTAATATCTAAAAACAAATTTCTCATAAAAAAAATATATTAATAAAATAATAGTAATACTTTGCTAAACAGTCATCTTTTATGATCTATAATTTCACATACTTTACAACAAAAGTTAAAATATGATCAATCATATATATTACAAATAAAAATAAAAATGAAATATATAATGATTATTATATTCTTTTGAGCACCCGCCGACGTGGTATTCAAGGCTTATAATCACATAATCCGTGCCTACTAAAATTATACAAATATAAATCCTGGTATGGTATATATATGTCAATATGCAAACTCTCTTATTTTTTATGTTCCATTTTTATTGATGAATAGTAATACCTGTAATATTCTGCATTATGTGGTGGTCATGTAATAAATGACGAAACAGTAAAATTAATTACGTCAGACATATGATTGATGTTGCCCAGAGATAAAATGACATGTAATGACATGATAGACCCACATCAAACTCCACAACAGCAACGTGCATTCAATGGTAGGCCGGGTTTAATCTAATTGTGCTCTAAAATGAAAGGGACATAAAAAAAAAAAAAGAAGTCTTTCTAATCGTAGAAATTTTGTATTCCAAAATTTTCATTTTTTTTAAATAAAATAATATTATATAATGTAGGTAATAGTTATGAATATAAATTGATTTTTTCTAATAATATGCAAATTTATGAAGTATGTCCAAATAAAGAAAATATGCAAATTTATATGGACCGAAGAGAGTAATAATTAAGTGTTGCTGTTGATTTTTGTCCAATAAATTTTATTCATTTTGTTTTTTAATCATCTTAATTTTGGACTTCTATTTTTACTCCTGTAATTTTTTTTAAAAAAATTACTCCCTCCGTCCCAGAGGTATTTGCACCCCTGTGATAGCACAATGTTTAAGAAAAATATTTTTTTTAAATAAGGTAGTGATATATGGGTAAATATGTGAAAAAGTTTTGTGAGTGTACACGTAAATTGATGTTTCCCTTTTATGTAGTGTGCAAATTAGTTTGAGACAATCCAAAATAGAAAGTGTGCAAATTGGTTTGGGACAGAAGTAGTACATTTTAGTTCTAAAACCAACTATTGTAGGGTCCCACTTCCTGTTTCTATTGACATGACATGTATTTTTCTTTTTTATTCAAATTGTCATCAAAAGAAAGAGTGATCTACAGCAGACTAAAAAATTAATGTTTTAAAAGTTGTAGAACAAAAAATAAAAGTTCAAAATAAACAGGACTATAAGTCAATAAAATTAATTTAAATGAAAAAAAATTCTATTTTTCCGAAAATTAATTAGGAGCTAGCTAGGCATGATTAGAAAGAAATATTTACCACATCAAGCCTGTTCTTAATTTCCTTGAGCTGATCAATGGAAAACGTAGTGGTGCTGGTGACGATGGGCTTGAATTCGACTCCCTCTTCCCCCGACCTGATCGGCGACCTGTCGTCTTTCACCACACTACTCTTCATCAGCCCCCACCCGAAGTCATAAACGGTGTGGGCAACCCCCGTGAAGAACCTATGAACCCGCCGGAGAAGGGGATTTCTCCGAGGGCCGGGACGGTCGGCGGATTGGCGGGACGGGAAGGTTAAGGGCATCAAGGGGTTATCGAGGCGTTGGAAACAAGAGAGGAGGGCCCCCATCAAGGAATAGCCGTCGCCCAAGGAGTGGTGGAGCTTGAAGATTAGGTTTCCGGCGGCGTTCTTGGTAGGGTATTTGAGTATGTGAATTTCCCAGAGAGGTCGGTGCTGTGGGAGCTGTTCCATTGCTATTTTGGAGAGGTATTCTGTGAAGCATTCGTCGTGGTACTCTACGCTCATCCCACTTGGGAAGCTTGGGTATACCACGTGCTCTTTTAGGTCCACCTCTACTTTTTTCCATTTTCGAACCCCCTTCTTTTCTGTCTGTTGATCATCAATTATATATATATATATATATCCAAACACACCAATCAACAAAATATGTATTTTTTAACATGCATGGAACAAATATATATATATAATTTATGCTAATGATAAACTATTTCTCGTGTCCTATTATATTCCTATATAGTGATTTGTGCTATAGACCTAGCTAGACATGCATAAAATTGTTCATTTTGCAACAACATTAATAATATTATAGTTTAGATATATATATATATATATATATAATAACAATTACCATGATGGAAGAGAAGCGTGGATTTATGGGCAAGAAGACATCTTTGAGAAGAGACATAGCCATGGAATCATCAATAGGAGCTTGTAATTCCAAGACCCCAAAAATTGCAAGTGACAAAGCGGAGCTCTTCAAATATTGTGCACTTGGGCTCATAGGCTCCAACACTTCATCCTTGTCGACCTCCATGATTTAATTTGCACTGCAAAATTTATGCCAATATAATGGGGTATATATGGCTTAAATATTAATAGCTAGGTATCTGACTTAATTAGTCGGTAGTGTTATTGACTAGTATCAGACATGGATAACTGTAGTTTTTCTAAGTGTCTGTACACACGTTAGCATGGGTTCTAATTTTTTAATGTATGCATGGTATGACATGATATCATATATATGTGGCTTCATTCACGCCTTACAGACGCGTATGGCGTATATGGTTAAAATGGCCCACTGCAATAACTCCGACCCTCTACTAGGTGCTTTGTTCTGACTATATCCCACAAAGATATCTTTTGTCCTTTTTATCATTTAAATGTAGACATAGTATTATGTAAAATAATTAAATATTACGGTGAACAATAATATATATATTTATAAGTATCTTGAGATTTGATTATTGTACAGAGAACAATGTAGGTATATATAGTTATAAACTATTTGTTAGTTTTAAACCCAGTGAATTGATTTGTAATCAACCACTCAATAAGGTAGAGTAGAAATGATTACCAGATGAAGACAGGAAACCAAACAAGAAAGAAGACAACATAAGGAATATACGTAGTAGTTCGATCAATGTGATCTACGTCCACGAGGCAATCTTCAATATCAATGAAAAATATAGGCACGTCTTAATTGTACGATCATTAATAATGAAATTTGCAAACGAATAATTTCTTTTAATTGATATGATGAGTTTGCATAAGACGCAATGTGGCATATGAAGCAAACCCAATTGCAATATGCAATTAATTTTCTGAGTAATACTATCATTTAGTGAGGAAAATATTCTGAATCACGAAGGTCGAATTTTTCAGAGAAGTGTGTGCAGTGTTTTTGGTGGACCGTTTCATACGTAGGCAGGCAGGACCGCCTTTGACTTTTGACAGTTTACTTGCCGCATTTATCAATCAATATATATATATATATATATATGTATAATTAAATGTCTAAATTCTATCGTATTAATGAAGTTAACCCTATAACACTTAACCAATATTAATTACTTACTTTGTTTATTGCATGCCTTGTTTTCTTGGGCATAAAGATGGAGTATTATAAGTTTTCCCAAAATATATTAAACCCTTGAACAATAATTACCTTTCAATATTAAATTTAGCACATAAACTAATAGAGTTATAAGATGCTAAATTGGTCCCATAATTTTTCTATTTTTTAAACTGAGCAAAATTAATTCCCATAACTTTTTTAATTTCTGTGAATTGGTCCAGTAATTTTTCAATGGAATAAATTAGTCTATAGCTATTTCAATTGCTCGATGTTAAGTTAAAAAAATATTGATGATTTTAGTCCCCACGTGGCCCAAATTTGATAACATGGCGAGTTTTTTTATATATTTTTTTATTTAATTTACACATCATTAATATTTTTTTTTTTTTGTAAAAAAGTTGCTAAACAGATTAATAAAAAGAAATGCCGCAAATTAAATGGTTTTTGTTGTTTCTTCAATGGCCGGATTGATCCTACAATGTGGGAGAGGGCTAAATATATCATTCCGGGTATGCTGAGGAGAAAAATTAATGAGCAAAGAGCTAAATCAAGCAATATTTTTTAAATAAAATAATGTGTAAATTAAAAATTATTATGTGAACCTAATATGTGCCATGTAGAGCATGAACGAGTTCCACTAGAAAACCCCAAAACTGGAGTCACGTGACCGACACACGGATGAAACAACGTTATTTTTGCCAATTTTTATATCATAAAAAATTAGAGTTTATATCATAAAAATAATTTATATAATACTTTACCAAAAAAAATAAGCCAACAAAACTATATTTGTCTATAAAGAATTTAAACAAAATATTTTCATATTGAAATTGCCTGCAAATTGCTAACAAAATTTTCTAAAGTAGTATTTGCATTCTTTGATCGATCTACAAATAATTACCAACGAAATCAATTTTACCTATATATGCAATAAAATTTCTGGTAATTAATTATCAATAAGCAATTAATCTAAATAATTTGCCTAAGAAAATTTTGTAATTAAATTATTGGTAGGTAAGGAATACTGATCTATATAATTAAAAAAATTTGTAGGTAACTTCGCAGGCAATCTCACTGCGTCATTTTTTATTGAAAATTTTGTAGCATATATAAACAAATTAACTTCGTATGCATTATTTCATAATCATGTAATAATAGTTATGAGACTAATTTGTTATATAGTAATGGGACCATTTTAAAAAATAAAAAAGTTATAGGACTAATTTGACATATAACTGAAACATAATATACGATAAAGACTTATAACTCTCAAAAGAGAATGCATTTAAAGTGTTATTAGGTGTATACAATCTTGACTTTTAGCTAGCTAGGCGGCTTCTCAAGTCTTCGTAGAACAGGTCGATCGATTTAAAATGTCTATGATTTTTTTTTTTAGCCACGCACATACAATTCAGAAATTGAAAATAAATTCATAATCATGATCATCAATTTAATAAAATAATATATGAGATAAATTAGTATTTTTATCAAATATATAACTTGAATTCTTTTTTCACTCTCTCTTGTGTGATCGATCATGACTATCAAGTATCAAGTACTGTGAATGAGATGACCCTAACATGATATTTATACAGGGCCAATTACAAAGAGGGTTACTTCAAAAAATAAAAAAATTACAAAAAGTGACAGTTTTTTAGGTTTATTATAAAAGGGGACAAGTGTTTAAGTTTTAGGATATCTGCACGTCCATTCTGAATGTGTTTTAAATGTATATTTTTTTATAATTTTTTCACACTTATCCCTTTTTACAATTTAACGAGAAAATGTGTCATTTTTTTTCCCATTTATATTTACTACCTACGTGATGGGAATATCTGCATAATTAAAAAATTTAGAAATTTTAGTACGAGAGTTGATTTGTAATATTTAAATAGATAATATAATTCTTTTTAATGAGAAAGTATTGTACAACAACAAAAAAATTAATTTATAAGGAATTTTTAGTAGGATAAGACCTAATTAATATTTTTTTTTAATTATAGAAAGATGCCTATATAATAAACTGTGCAGACATTCTTGGAATAGAGGTAGCAGGCCATTAGTGATTGATATTAATCTGCATGCTTTGCTTGAATATTTCAAAAGAAATGTCTAGACGTTAATTACATCTCACAACGCATTAAATCCCGACAGGATGATCTTCTATTACGATATTCTACATGTTACATCTAGAGCTGTTGTATGCAATGCACCATTTGGAAGCTCTAGAAATTCAGAACTTAACTTATTTTTAAAGAGAATAGATATATTTTGAAGGAATTTATTGGCAGGATTAAATTTAGTGTTTGGAAATGGATCCGGTCTCACTATTCGAATTTCTTTTCCGTTCCCTTTGTTTGTTGGGAAGATCAACCTTTAATATGCATACCAATTAAGTTATAATGAGTTTGGTACAATAGGTGTCGAATGCTTTACTAAAGTTTTTGTAATTGTGTGGCTTCAGTATGGGTTTTGAGTACCTCTTGTACTTAGCTAATGTGATTTCATTTTTACTTTCCCAAAAAAATCTAGAGTTGTTATATTAGCCGAGCGAGCCCGAGTAGTGCAGACTAGGCACGTTAAGCTTATTGAGCTTGACTCTGTTTGGTTCGACTTGTTAAGAAAGGCGAGCTGAAAATCGAGCTCAACTTAAATTAAGCTTGAGTTCGAGCTTGAAATTTACGAGTAAAGCTCGACTTGAGCTCGAATATCTTGAAAAAATATATGTAACCAATACTATAATTCAATATACTTACATTTGCATACTTCAATAAAGATAAAATATCATCAATTCATCAGTATGAGTGATTTGAGAATTATAATTGTATTATTTTCTAAAATATTATAATTTTTTACTCTAAATTATATAATATTTATAAAATAATCTCTATTTTTCAAACCTACCGATTTGAGTTGAGCCAAATCGAGCTCGTTAGGCAAACGACTATTTTTTTAAGCCAAACAGGTCGTTTCATTTAACAACTCTAGTTACATCGATCTTCAGTCACACAACTTGAACGTGTGACTCCTAGTATGGGATGGAAAATAAATTCCAAATCTATCCTTAAATCCTTCAATTCATATAAAAAATAAAAAATCACAAGCGTACTCTAATCCAGTAACTAATCTATGCATGTAAATATTAAGGGTCGTTTGATTAAATTCATTTTAAATATTTTATAAATTTAAGAATTTATAAGATCTAATTTCTAAATAGTTTATAAATTATTACTCCAAAATGTTTGGCTATTAAAATTATAAGATTTTTGGTAGTTTATAATCCTTTCATTCCAAAAATATTTTTTCACGTGTCAAGTGACATCCAATAAAAAAATGGATTTAAGTGTGTGAGTTCTATATAAAAATGATATTTTATTCATTTTTATGAGAATGAATTATTTTATTTTTTATAATTTATAAGTAATGTTGGATTTTTTTAATTAAATTTAAAAATAATTATGAAATGGGAGAATAATAAATATTTATCAAATTTTAATATAATTTTTTATTTATATTTATATTGAAATAGAGATCGGTGAGGTGGTGGTGGTAGGGGTGGAGGTGATTAGAGAGAATTGAGTTGGACACCATGACAAATTAAAGCCCTACTCTGCAACTACAGCAAGGAAAATAAAATATTTGTATAATTGATCGACTGAAAATACAGCAAGGAAAATAAAATATTTGTATAATCGATCAACTGAAAATATTATCATAACTATTTATAAGGTGGGGCAACTGAAAATAATATCTTAACTATTTACAAGGTAGGGGCAATCTTAATATGTGTGCCCAGTTATTTTCATTTATTAATTTATTCATGGAAATAAACAAAAAAACCATCTGATGTGAATGTTCTCTATGTCTACACATGTATACTTATTGATTTTTTTCTATATATATCATTCAAAATTAATATTTTCCAGTTTCCTTTAAATATATATTCATTGAAAGTGAAACGTGTTTTCACATGATCATAAATTGTTGTTACGTTCCAATGCTATAAATATATCATGAGTTTTACTTAACGTTGTGAACTATTTC
>JAPKLY010000017.1:1674293-1718099 GCA_026898435.1 Prunella vulgaris | reverse complement strand
TATATATATATATATATATATATATATATATATATATATAATTAGTGGAGCAATAATAATAATTTCTTGAAGTTTCTCTCAATAGTGTGAAATAAAGTTGAATATAGAAAATTCAACATTTCGTAATACAATGTACGTAATGAAGTGAAAGATAAGGGCATTAATTAGGGCCTCAATCGGACTGATATCATTCACAATCAATTAATTAATAATTTTACAAGCCAAAACATTAAGAATGATGGGTAGTAGGTGTGTAAATGAGTCGAGCCGAGCCGAGTAGTGCTGAGCTCGAAACTCGACTCGAAAGCAATATTCGAAGCTCGAAACTCGACTCGAACTCGATCGAGCTTGATTTTTTTAGCTCGAGCTCGACTCGGTTAAGAACTAGACAAACTCGAGCTCGGCTCGACTAGACTCGATAATTTTATTATTTTAATAAAATGAAATATTAAATATATTTTAGCTCTTTTAAAAAAAATTAAAGCTCGACTCGACTCGAGCTCGATAACTTTATTTATATATTAAAAATAATAAAAAAATATTAAATATTGTGCAAGCTCGATTAGGCTCTCGAGCCTAGTATTTATAAACTCGACATCTACTCGAGTAGCTCGAGTTCGAGCTCGACTCGATTTGGTTCGAGCCGATTTCGATCTTTTCACGAGTCGAGCATGAGTAGATTGCGAACCGGCTTGACTCATTTACACCCCTAATGTGTAGGAAGCATAATGATCATAAAAAAGCCATTCACAATCAATTAATTAATAGTTTTACGAGACAAAATATTAAGTGTGATGTGTAGGAAGCCTAATAATCATAAAAAAGCGCCATTCACAATCAATAATTTTACGAGCCAAAATATTAAGAGTGATATGTAGGAAGCCTAATAATCATAAAAACGTCATTCACAATTAATTAATTAAATAATTTTATGAGCTAAAATATTAAGAGTGATGTGTAGGAAGCCTAATAATCATAAAAATGCCATTGACAATCAATTAATTAATACTTTTACGAGCCAAAATATGAAAAGTGATGTATAGAAAGCCTAATAATCATAAGTACGCAACTTCATGACAGCATTTTTACAAAGGGGTTGGTGACCAAATCCAATAAGGTATGGGTTAATTGTTCGGTTGGTCCAATTAATTGGACGGCGCTTCAACCGATAAAATAATTATATATATTTTTTAATATTCTTTATATTAAATAAAATAAATATTCATTTATAAAAATTAAATAAATATAATAGAATCATAAGAAGTTGGCTAATTTTTTCTAATATTTGAAAGGTTTTTGACCAGATTTATCAGACATTATAAATATGTTCATACCGTACAGAAGATTTGGCAAATATTGGGTTTGGGTGGTGAATAGAACTAAACGGGAGGTGAATTGATTGGTTATTTTGTTTGATAGATTTTTCGGAACAAATGCTATTTGTTTGATTAATAGTTTTAGGAAAATAATATTTGTTCGAAAAAATAGATTCGAACAATATTTCATACGACCGTTCAATCCAAATTAATAGAATCTATAGCTCTACAAGCACAAAATTTAAAGAATAATACAATAGTAATAACAAAAATTAATTCCATTTTCAAATAAAATTCATAGAATACCAAAAACTAATCATACAAACTAACCTTTATCTATTCCATTCGCATTCACAGTTATTGGGATGGTGGTGGTGGTCGGTTAAATGAAGATGAGGTAAATTTGTAAAATGTGAATTTTAATTTATGATAGAAGATATTAATTTTAAAAAATTAAAAATGGTGAAAAACTTGTCTTAATCTTGTATGCATTAGGTGCATCTTGCAACTCAATTATATTTTTGAAAAGTTACCCAAAATATTATTAAAAAATTACACATATTATTTATTAAAAATTAATTTTTAATAGTGTAACTTTTCAGTAATAATATATCAGTAATGCAGAAATCGGCCTAGGCGGTCAATTGCCGACCCGATTTCTATAAAATCGACAATTTTAGGCGTTTTTTTGTCTAGACGGTTCTAGAAGGGTACCCAAATTTTGTATTTATATTTTTTATTTAAAAAAAATTAGGTGGCCACCTAGGCGCCAGGCGGCCAAAAAACGCAAGATTATCGATTTCCGACTTCAACAACCTTGTAATATATATAATTTTTTAATAATAAATAGTATAATTTTTTAAAAATATATTTAAATTATATAATGTACTTGATTGATGCATAGGAGATTTAATCTATATATACTGGCATCGGAGACAAAAGCAACCAACTTTTGACTTTTAGTTAGAATTAATGTTAATGGGGTCCCGCATTTGCTATGGAAATGCATATGACCAATTTTTTCTATCAAATTCTTTCCTGAATTAAAATCTCAGCCACAGACAGGCACCAAAATTTGCGGGTACTTTCTCCAAAACTGCTACTCTCCTTGTCTATAAATCTTTTTTCCATTTTATTATGGACACAAAATTTAATAAAAAATAGTATTATATTAAAATGATAGATAAAATAAGTAAAAAGTAAAAGTATTGTGGGGTCCAAAATTTTACTGTGAGTGTGGGTTGTTTCCAAATAAAAAAATGTGAAAAAATTTTGTGAACAAAAAAAAAAAATTGGAAAATAATTTAGTAGATAGGGCAGGGGCGGATGTATATGGAGGCTGCACTGGGCCCAAAGTGACCCATGTATTTATATATATATTGCAATTAAGATAGTAATAGTAGCCCAGCCTAATTTTTTTAAATTTAGCAGCCCAACCTTAAAGCCCACTATATGTTAGAAACTTAGAATTAAGTATGGTCCATATATATTAAAGTTAATGAATTATTATTGGGCCCATTAGCCCAAATATCTAACATATTTATATATATATATAAGAATTTTAAAGCAAATATACCTTATAACCTTATTCTTCCAGCGTCGTGAGTGAATGCGTGTGGTGTGCGTCTGTTCGCAGGTAATTCAATATATCTTTTCTTTTTTCTTTTTCTAAATAATTATATTTAATTCTTAAAGCATAATGTTATAGATCAATAAAAATAAAGAGCAATCTTTTAGAATTTTGGGGATTAGGGTTTCTTTATTATTATCTTTCATCCACATCATTCAAGAAAATTATTTTTAAAAATACATTTAGTATTTTTGTTTATGATATTTTTATGTTATTATTTGGCTTGTTAAAGATGAATGCGTATTTAATTTTTATTTTATATAAATAAATATTTGAATATCAAATTTGCTAATGTTTAATTAGGTACAAATAATAGAGAACATTGAAATATTTTGTTATGTAAAGTTTTTAATGTGTTGAAGCATTTATTTTTTAGCCCACCAATCTATTAATTCCTGGATCCGCCCCTGGATAGGGGGAGTATTTTGTTGGAGTTGGAACGAGGCCCTTATGTGAACACAACTTATTGTAGTATTTTGGTGAATATTGAAACAAAGTATTTCGACAACTGCTTCTGTTCTTTTCCGAATCACACTCAATACACATATTTGATTGTAAATCTGAAAATGGTGGGATAATGCTCTATAGATGTTGAAGGAGATTGATTATTCTGAATATGTGTGATCGTGGATGTAGATTTTGAGATACAACTTTCTTGACGGTCACATTTAAAAAAAAAAAAAAAAGATAGTATATGTATTTTAAATGTAATGAATGTCATAAATAAATATACTAAATGTTGTGCATACGCTCTTGCAAATAATAACATAACAATATCATAAATAAATATACTAAATGTATTTAAAAAATAATTACCTTGAATGACGTGGATATAAGATTTCAAAGAAACTAAATGCTCTATAATACTTTATGCTTTAAGAATTAAGTGTAATATATTTTAAAAATCCGAAAAAATAAATAAAATTGGACCATTACCTTACAAACAACAGAGGCAATCTTCGCAGTGTTCATATGCGCGTGGAAGATCAAAGAAGGCATGTTGTCGGTCTTGTGGCTACTGCTATTGCTAATTAACCAAATTTCTTGGGCTATTGGATTGCTAATTAACCTGTATAATTTTTTGGGCTATTGAATTGTTGAGAGTTGTGCTTTATAAAATAATTGAACATGGCTATTGACAAATAATTAATTGTAACTATATATATAATATATGGGGTAATTTTGGGTTAAGCCCAATGCAGCCCCTTACTACGTACGCCCTTGGGCATATCGTATCATACCGACTATATCGTATCGTACCAAAATTTAGTATACCGAAATTTTGATATACCAAAAATACATATTGCATACCGACTACCGTATTGAAATTTTCGGTATAGTATACTATACCAATATTTCGATATATATATATACCAATCCACATTAAAATATCGGTCCATACTGTAACACCGACTATATCGATATACTGACCATACTAGCATATACCGCATACCTATCCTTACCAAAATTATAAAAGTTGAATTTTAATTAATAATTTATAAAAATAAATTAAATACTAAATATTAATATTACATTTAAACATTAAAGTATCATAATGGTATATACCGAAATATTTTCGGTATAAGTCTGTATACCGAAAGTATTTCGATATATACTGGTATTGCGGAAATTTTAAAATCATATACCAATATTATACCAAAAATTCTGGTGTACTGAATTTTTTGATAAATTCAATAATTTTTTGTATGGTAAGTACGGTATACTGATATTTTCGATATTTTCAGGGCATATAGGTCTGAGATTTTTTTTAACATATGTATCGTGCAATTGAGAGTTCAAATGACGTGGGAGAGGCATGAGTTTCTCTGTCAAAAGTGGATTACATTTCTAATAACAGGTCCAATAAAGGAATATTTGATTTATCATATAAACTCTTTTTAAACAGTTTATAAATTATTTAAAAGTTTACAAAATCTTTTAGAGTGTTAGAAAAATTAAATAAAATGAATTGATTCCACACTCTTTTACAAGTTTGGACTTTTAGATGAGATAAAATTCTTTTAGATAAAGTATTATATAAACCAATTTTATAATATAAATCACTTTATGATACAAGGTTTATATTTATAATTTTTTTTTTTTATCTGAGTTTATGCTCTACCCATATTAGACACCGTCACCACTCTCCAACCTCAATCTTAATGTAAAAAATATAAAAATATATATTTATTTTATATTAAGATTAATTATTTAATTTTTTTTTGATAAATTTAAAAAATTATAAATTATATTAATTAAACACTTCAATGACTTATAAAGTTAGTTAAAAATAAAATTTTATAAATTTTTAATACAACTTATAAAATGTTAGAACTTTTAAAATATTTAAAATAAATTTTGTAAAATATCCGTTGAGTGGGTCGAAAATACTACTTTTAGCAATTACTAAATCGCGAGATAAGATGAGCAAAGTTATTTTATTTCTGATAGTTAATTCTTTATCCTGATGTGGACAGCAGAGCAGATGATGACCTAGTCAGTACTGTGTCTAAACCGGTCACCATAACAATCAATCAAACCGGTTTACCTGCATAGTTTGTTTGGTGCCCATCAATTCAATATATCTATGGCCCAGTTTATATGCATCACATTTGTTATAAGTACACCCACTTTATAATTTTATTAATTGAAAAATATATAAAATATAATAAATATTCTATTAACTTTTTCTCCCTAAATCTGTACACCCACCTTAATTATCAGAACAACTCCCAAAAGCATAACTATTTTTTTTTGTAAAATACAAATACATTAAATAATTATTTTTAAAAAAAAATCCCAAATAAATGGAAAATAATAAGTAAAATTAAATTAGTCTTTTTTTTTTTTTTGAAAATTTTCCAAAAAAAAGAAAGAAAGAAAAATGTGAAATGAAAAGCACAAAACAAATAATAAATAAATAAAAATTAATATATCTTTTCGACCCAAATAGAATTTTCTCGATTATATTTTTAAAAAATTCGAAAAATAAATAAATAGGTGTAATTCAAAAATTGTATTTTATTTTGGATAACTAAAATCGAAAGTAAAATCCTTTACTTGAATGTAAAAATAGAGATTGAGAGAAGAGATAGAGAATAAATGAAGAGTGAGGAAGGAAAAAAAAAATCACTGTTATTCTTACCTTTTTCTTTTTATATTTTCAAACAGGGGTGACTCTCAAATGGGAAAGCGGTGCCATTGCAGTGAATGAGTCGGTCGTTGAAGTTTGAGATAAAATTTAATAGAGAGTAGGTGTGATGTGAGAAATTACGCGGTTGTAATGGGATAATACGGAGCTATGTAGTGAATGTGAGAAAAGAGAAGAGAAGATAGAAAGAGAAACGTGAGAAGGAAAGTGAAAAAAATAGGCAATGAGAGAGAAAGTGGGTGCACAAAAAAAAAAGGAATTAAAATAATTTTTTAAAAATTGATAATTTATGAGGTGTGTTATTACAAACAAATGTGGGTGCATATAACCTGTGCCTATATCTATATTATAGATACCCTTTAATAGGATCGGATAGGCCCAAATTTTCCTTGGACCTTTGAAAGTAGGCCCAAGTTACTCATACTAGCCCAAATAGTAAATATACTATTTTCAACATATGTTTGGAAAAAAATTGAAAAAAGTGATTTTTTTTTTTTTTTTTAAAATCTAATAAAAATAGTGTATTCATCCAAATAAAATATTTACCATTCTGGCTAGTGAAAGTATAGTTCAGAACAATCTTGCTTGGCTTCGATTCTTAAATACGAAGCAAACTATACTTCAAAAAATAAAAAACAAAAAACACCAGAGTAAGTAAATAAAAATGGAGTATGTTTATCATGCAAAAACAATACCTCTTCAGTTCATCTTATAACCACAAGTTACTTTTATGTTCTTTGATTTAGTTTTGCAGTAAACCTAGAAAATAACCAATCCAAGCAGAGGTTTGAGAAAGAAAGAAAGAAAATGCTTTTCAAGTCCTAAACCATTGAAATTTGATAAGTGGTGACCAGACCCTCTTTTTCTACTTTTGTTTGGTTATCTCAGAATGATCTGTAATTATATTTTGTAACACTCTCAGTCAAATAAGGGGATGCTTAAATTTCAGGATTAGGATGAATTAAACCTCTGATCATAAGTAATATCATATTTGATTTTTAGAATTCAGCCTAAAATTAAATTATGCTCGGGATTTGAATCCTAACTAGTCTCACAAGAAATTGATTATTTAATTCCATTCATTTCATTATATTACTTAATCCCAAAATTGAGTTTACTAATTTATTGTTAATCATTGTGATAATGCATGAAAATGTAATTAATTGAAAAAAAAAAGTTAAAATTGAGAATTTAGTATTTTTATCCTATTTATCTTTAAATCCAAACACAAATTGAAATTAATTTTAATAAGACAATCATAAATATCCAATACATAATATTTTAAATTTAGTCTTATAATAAATGCGAAATCTTATCATATTTTGTTAATCCTATCAAAAAAACAAACATAAATGTATTTCGATCACTCACCATCTAAGAAATGTAATCATAAGAGAGAGAAAATACAATGCACACCTGATCCTAAAACACGTTACTCCCTCATCTCATATCTTTCTCTCCTTTTTAAAATTTTCTTTGAGAAAGATATAAAAAAAATGTGAAAAAAGAGTTGAGAAGATTGGTATAAAACTCGATACTTTATCATTATTAATTCATCCCTCTGTTTAATATCTCTATGGAACGGCTGCTTTGAAGACCAAATGAAATGCGTTTTGGATGCAGGATTTTAACTTGGGAGCATCAATTAGCCCGTTTTCTGTCCCCAATGCTACTCTCAGTTCTCCCATGTAGCTCACCATTGTTATTGTTAGGCTCTGCATCGTCAGAATTCTATTTTATTTTATTAAATAGTGGGTGGATGCTAATTAATTTTCTAATTAATTATATATATATGACTAACCTGGGGGACGCCAACGACCATGAAGTAGAAGCCTTTGACAGGTTGGTTAGACAATGCCATTTGTTCAACAGGGCCTATCACGTTTGAAATTGTCATGCTCGAATTCTTCAATGTGCTGTGTATGTATTTTGCTGTCACCTGCACCCCCCCAATTCAACATTTTTGACAACTATATACATTAATACTATTACTGGCTAGTAAGTAAATAGAAGAATATATAAATGCACATTCCCTCAACAGTCGAGACTGTTACCCACACTTTTCGATGTAATCAGCCACACAATTTTTAATGTAAACAACCGCAACTGTTGAGCGAGTATATATACCTCAGGGCCTCTCCAGTTCCTGAGAGCATCGAGTAATTTGCCAGTCAAAAGGACAGCTCCGGAATTCCTTTTCTTCTTGATTAGGGTGTTAGCTTTGTGGAGGAAAGTGAGAGGGTCGGAGTTAGTGATTTGTGGGAGGGGGACGTGGAGAAACGCAAACTGGTTGCCCCAGGGAGATTCTGCGTCGGGTTTGATCATCTCGGGTACGGATCTATACCCGCTGATGTTTCTGGTGTTGAGTAGAACCAGTGCTGTTGATTCTGCATTCCTCAGCTGATCACGCTTCTTCATTGCCTTCATGTACTGCCTCACCCCCAGAAATATTACTCCGCATATCACATCATTTATCGTCTGCTTTAATTTTGTCATCAATATCATATCATTAGGTTATATATGTGTGGTTGCAATTTTAACAAAAAATTTAGGACAGCTTGGTCCGAAGTAATGAGGGTGGAGAATGAGAATAAATGAAAACTAATGAGGATTCATTTCTATTAGAAGTGCTTGGCATTAATTGTTTTTGGAATCGGATTGGAAAGGCCGGTTTGAACTGGAAATGGGTCCTATACTCCTATTACATCCTAAAGATTGTTTTCACGGTTAAATCGGTCAGAATTTTGTCTTTTTGGTTATTTTGTCTTTTTGGTCTTTTGTGTTATAATTTTATGATTTTATTGTATTTTATTTAAATTTTATAGGTGAATATTTAATTAGTTTAACATAGAAAATATTAAAAATTAAGTATAAATTATTTTACCGATTCAACGAGGACCTTATCCAATCTGATCACTACTCAGGTTATGAAACATTGGTTCGTTCACAGGTTTACATAGACTTCCAAAAAAAATAAAAAAAATTACCTTCTAAATCTAAATTAAAATAAGTTTAATATTACATATGTTATGCCCTTAAGACTTTTAATATTTTAGATTTGATTTCTATATTATTTCATTGATTTAAATCCACACTCATAAATCTATACACATATTTATCTATATGTTATTATATATATAACACATATATATATATATTTTTTAAATGTGACTTCCTGTAAAGGGCAAATTCCTACGGAACGGATTGAGTAATAACATAATAAATATATTTTAATGAGACAATTGTTAATATTCAAAACTAATGTGTCATAGTAAAAATAACTAATATTCTTTAATAAAATATGTAATACTATCAAAATTATTTTTCTTATTTTTTACTTTCTTTTTTTTTATCCCTACACATTTATTTTTGGCCCCCCAGCACACTTTTTGGTTTTTACTATTGATCTCTTCATTAAATACCAAAACGGGAATAAATTATACTACGGGGTAAAAAATAAAAAGTAGAAAAATGAAAGTACACGAGCAAAATCAATACATCAGCAGAAAAAAAAATGTTGAAGGTGAAATTGTAAAAGTAAGCATTTTTTTCCTCGAAAAATTTGTATACACAAGACAATCAAATTTGCTTAACAATTAAATTTGTTGATCTTAGACTTAATCTTTTATATATATATATATATATACTCCCTCCGTCCACGAAATTTATGCTCACATTTTTGCACGTGGTTTAATGCAATATGTCGGAAGGTATTATGTGATATTGTGAGGTCCGTTTTGAGTAAAGAAAGTATTTATAGAAAGTACATATGATATACTTTTCATAAATATTCTCTTTATTCAAAACGGACCTCACAATATCCCGTAATACCCTCCTACATATTGCATTAAACCACGTGCAAAAATGTGAGCATAAATTTCGTGGACGGAGGTAGTATAAAAGAAGCATTTATTGAAACATCAACCTGCTCTTTATGTAACCACTAAACTTTACTGCATGCAGTGCCGAGCAATTACTTATTTTGTTCCTAAAATACCTACTTCACTACAATTTAATTAAGATACAAAAGTTTCAAGAAAATATTAATTATATGGATTACACGGTGCAACTCAAGTTTATTTTTTAAAAGTTAAATAAAATACTACTAAAAAGTTACACAACTTATTATTGAAAAGTGTATCTTTCATAGTTTAACTTTTCAGTAATAAATTGTGTAACTTTTCAGTAGTATTTTGTTTAACTTTTAAAAAATAAACTTGAGTTGCACCGTGTAAATGGTGCACAAGAGACTTACTCGTAAAGACTTAGTCTTGTATGTACCAATTACACCGTGCAACTCAAGTTCATTTTTAAAAAATTACACAAAATACTAATGAAAAGTCACACATATTATTATCAAAAAGTATATCTTTAATAGTATTATTTTTTAGTAATAAATAATATAACTGTTTAAAAAAAAATTAAGTTGCACATTATAACTGATGTACGAGAGAATTACACATTGCAAAAATATAAATTGGACCCGCATTAATAATGCTACTACTCAACAGCAACAAAAAAAAAAAAAAAAGCACAGGGATTTACCCATGAGGAGAAACCTCTTTAAATGGACAGTTGGTCATATCTTAGTCAACAATTGTAATATTCTAGTCAACGTACAAGTGGTTTATATTCTCTTGCTAAAAGAAAATAAAAAATACCGCGACGCTATTTGCACTCATCAAATTATTAGTAAAAATCTCATCTTGATTTGTCAAAAAAATAAAAAATCTCATCTTGAAAATTAATTTATTCATTTTAAGTTAATATACCTTATATTTAACTATTTTGACAATAACATAAGTAAACCTAAACTTTATACCATTCAAGATCGAAAATCAGAAGAAAATGAATTTAAAGTGTAAGAAATACTACTTTCGTCCTAACATAAGTTTTAATTTACTATTTGCGCAGATAACAATTGTGTATTAGTATTTAAAATAATAAAATTTATTGATAAAAAAAATTCTATTTTATAAACTGATAAAATAGATGTTTTGTGTGGGTGAAAAAATGAAAGTAATTTTTTTTTAAAAATATTTTTATTTTTTATTAAAGTTGACTAAGTGATCGCAGTCAACATTCATATGTGACACTAATTATTATAAAAAAAATTAAATAATTTCAACGCCAAATTAACTTGGAAACGAAAATAAAAACTGACCAGATTAAGATTGGTCTTGATTTGTTTAATTTGATCCAGTGAGAAAGTGAGGGTGGTGATGGTGATCGGCCGGAACTCGACTCCGTCGCCACCGGACCTCACCGGCGTCTTATCATCCTCAACAACGCTGCTCTTCAACAAGCTCCATCCGAAATCCGTGACAGTATTAATAATCCTACCGAACTTGGTGCAAAAACTGCCGTCTTTATCCGGCGTTTGGGAAGGCGGATTCAAGTTGGGGAACGTCAGCGGGATTTCGGGGTTATCCGCTCTTTGCAAGCAGGAAAGAAGAGCTCCCATTAGTGAGAAGCCATCACCGAGTGCGTGATGAAGCTTGAATACGACATTTCCAGCTGCGTTTTTGGTGGGGTATTTGATGATGTGAATTTCCCATAATGGCCTGCTGAGTGGGAGCTCATCCATTGCCATTTTTGAGAGGTAATCCGCCAGGCAATCCTCGTAGAATTCCGGTGACTCTCCTGCCACGAATTTTGGGACTTTTACATGCTCTTCCACCTTCACTTCAACCTTCCTCCACCGTTTTTTTCCATTTTTGTCCTTCTCCTGTTATTTATGCGTTTTATTATCCATTTTACCAACAACTCACTTGTACCGTGCAATTAGTTTTGCAGAGTAATATTATTCGATAAAACGAATAGATATCAATACACTGGTAGTTGATTTTCAAATTATATTGTTGAATGGTGCAGATGATATACTTTTAATTTTACGATTGTGGCCCGTTCCTTTATAAACTTTTCACTTGTTTTTTTCTTTTTTTTGGCTTTTATTTGAAAATTACTATATATCTTTTTATTTTTATTATTACTTTTTTATCTTCTCCATTAATTATTTATTTTTTAACTATTTAATTCGTATATTCAAAAGTTACAAAAAAATTATATATGAGACAAACAGAGTATAAGAATTAATAACCCCATGTGGACAACAAAACTTGAAAAAAGTTACTAATATTAATATACTGTCGGATAGTTTTTTGCCTTTTATCTGGTAACTAGAAAGTATGAAATGCTATAATAGAAATCAACTGACAATGCTGCAGCAAGAAATGATCACATTTTACTAATCTGCACTGAATGTGTTCCACACATACCAAGTTGGATTGTGGCTCCTAAAATTTACACCCTGGTCCCTACTGTAACACAGATATTCTGGTTTGTTTTTTTGTGCAACTCTTTAATCAAATGTAACAATCGGGCTCCATCAATGGACCATGAAACAAATCCATGAATTAGTCGGTTTTTGGTGACCAAATGTAACAATTTTGAACCACATTAATTTCCAAAAAAAAAGGAATCACGACCCACTAAAAACACATGGATCCCTAAATTTATTAATTAAAATAGAGGCCAAAAAAATGACTTACCATGAGAGAGGAAAAACGAGGATTGATGGGTAGAAAGAGATCGGTGAGCAAAGAGATTGTTTGGGAATCATCAATGGGGTTCAGTGACTCAAGCACACAAATCACAGACACTGAAATCACTGAGCTCGTGAAGTATTGCCCTGTTGGACTCACTGGTTCTTCCTCCATCTTTCTTTAATACTATATATATATTTGGTGCGTGAGTGAGTGGAGATTTATAACTATGGCTACCTCACTGCCTTTTATATTTGAACCAATTGAGTGTGTGTGAGAAAAGAGGGGGCCCTATTATTTAATGCAAACTGTTGGAAAAATATACAAATTCAACTACTTAAGGGCCAAAAATATTAATTGCGATTCTTATTTTTGAATAAAACAATATATGGTGTCATCAATTCTATACCTTTATCTTAACCCAATTTCGGTATTTATATGAAAATGAATAGTATGACTTTTTTTTTTTAAATGTTATTCGCGATAATGATAGAGGTGTGGTGGTGTCACGTTAATAAATGCAGAAGCTCTCTTTATAAGATACACACTGAACTTGTAAATTATTTATGCTGGGGGAAAATCCAAAATAAAAGTCGAATTTATTTTAAAACCTGCCTCAACCACTCAGCTCCATATTTTAAACTCTCATTACTTGTCAATTTTAGTATTACTTTTTAAGTGTATACTTAACTAAAAAATTATTAGAAAAAAAGTTAAAAACATATTCCTTCCCTTCTGCTATTATTTGCACGCTTGCATTATTCATCCGTCCAAAATTTATTTGCACACTTTTTAAAAAAATTTAATGTTGTGCACATTAAAAAAATACACATACCATTTTAAAAAAAAAATTCTTAAAAGAAAAAGAATAATTTTAAAAGGAACAGAGTATGCATTTATTTTAGAACGTAAGTGTATACATCAGACGATAGCAACAAGTGAGGAGTTATTAGGAAGCACATGAAAATGATGGGCCAACCCAACTGCATGTAAATTCCCTCCTCCTAACTTGGGTATAGCTCATCAACTCTCTGACTGGAACCGAATTTTATGTGATTAATTTCCGGTTATAGGGGTGGGCAAAAAATCGCAAAATCGAATTTTCGAACTAAACTAAAAAAATTCGGTCCGATTAAAATTTTTAATAACCAATTTTTTTCCGGTTCAATTAAGTTATTTGTCCATAAAAACCAAAATAACCGCAATGTTATATATATATATATATATATGTAATTTATATATTATATTTATATAAATAAAATATCTATATTATTATTTATTTTAGTGTGAATTTTATTTGTAGTTGTTGTGGTCATTGATAGCATTTATTTGTATTTAATTTTAATGTTAAAAATACTGGAAAATGCTTAGAAAATTAGGTCATACATTAAATTATAAAAAAATATACTCCCTCCGTCCCAGACCAAGTTGCACATTTTCCATTTTTGGTTGTCTCAAATCAATTTGCACACTACTTAAAAGGGAAACATCGATTTGCGTGCACACTCACAAAACTTTCCACACACTTACACATACACCACTACTTTATTTAAAAAATACATTTTCCTTAAACCGTGTGCCATCACAGAGGTGCAAATACCCCTGGGACGGAGGGAGTAAAAAAGTTCGGTTTTAATCGAAATATATTTCGGTTCGGTTTTTTCAGTTATTAGAAATTTCGGTTCAGTTTTTTCGGTTATTAACAATTTCGGTTAATTCGATTCGGTTAAAACATAGTCCAAAACTGACCGAACACTCACTCCTAATTTTACATATGACATGAACTTTTTATATAAAATATATTCCCTCTGTCCACCAAATTATTTCCCACTTTTTTTTCTACAAAACTTTTTCTCATTTTCTTATTTAGAAACAACACACACTCACAACTAAAAGTTTGAGCCCTACAATATCTCCACTTTTTCTCTACTTTATCTATCATTTCAATATAATATTAATTTTCATTAAATTCTGTATCACTTTACAAATGGGAAAAAGATCAGTGGCCGGAAGGAGTAATTGTTGGACTCGATCGCAGACTTATATATCTGCCCAAATCATGGATTAAAATACAGTGAAGTCAAAATACAAAATTGGCATTTCTTCCCATACATAAATTCACGCATTCAAAATTCCGTAATAAATGGTAGAAACTGTTAAAGTATACATTACATGCATGTATCACACACATGCATACGTCCATATACCTTATGTATACAGTATAGATGGTTAGCTCTGAAGTTAGTTTTCAGAATTAGGAGTTAGTTTGTTACAGAAATTAGTTAGTTAGTAAGGTGCTTGTTGCACAAGTCATCAAAGCACACACCTCACTCTATAAATACTTGTAAACTCTTCACATTTCATTCATGGGAAAATTATATTTTTCATAACATGGTATCTTCAGCTAGCTCTCCTAATTCTGTTTTGGGCGGTTTCTTTTTCTGTTCACATCATATCTTCATACCATCTACATGATCCCTTTGTATCTTCAAACCATTTCCTTCAAATCTTCATCGCATTTTATTCGTATCTTCATAAATTTCTGAAATCATCTCTCATTTCATTTGTATCTTCATAATTCCTTTTAATCTTCATTTTTTTTCTTCTCGATCCTTTATTTTTCCGCTGCTAATCTCTCTGATTCGATTATGTCTACTCTTCCTACGTTTATCAAACTGCATATCCGTCTAGATCGTCAAAACTATATGTTTTGGCGTACACAAATTTTAGCAACCCTAGTTCATTTGTTACTGCAAATGTTGCTCAAGTGCATAACAAAGCACAATTTGGAAATCGGAAAGGCAAGTTTAAGTTTCAGACTAAGGCACGACTATATTGTCAACTCTGTGGTAAGGCAAATCATTCTGCCATTAAGTGTTACAAACGATTTGACAAATCCTTTCAAGGTCCTGATTCTTCAAACACCATGGTTGCTCCAAATCATGCTCCTGCTCAGGCCAATGTTGCTCTTTATTCCAGACACACTTTTGCTCAACCTAATACTGGACATATGGTTGGTTCTTCTTATAATTTTAGTCATGTTCCTAATACTGATAGTGCTTTGTCTGCTCCTCAGTCTACTTCAGGTTCTGAGTGGTTCATGGATAGTGGAGCCACTCATCATGTGATTTCTCAACTTAACAACATGCACATTCAAACTACTTACAAAGGTACCTCTTCTCTAACTATTGGCAATGGTTCCAATCTGTCAATATTGCATACTGGATCATTTTCCTTACCTACATTACATCAGAACTATGATGTGAAGTTCAACAATGTATTACATGTTCCTGATATCACCAAGAATCTGATTAGTATATCTCAGTTTCTTAAGGATAATATGGCTTTCATTGAATTCTTTTCTACTCATTGTGTTGTCAAGGACCTGAAGACACACAAGGTTCTTCTGAGAAGAAATCTTAAGCATGGATTATACCAGCTGGATATTGGTGCACTTAATTCACATGGCAGCTCATCTCATCAACCTGTTGCTACTTCTTTTTTGAGTTGTAATACTGATGACTCTTGTTTACCTTCTCATGTTAATAATTGTAGACTTTGGCATAGGAGGTTGGGCCATCCTTGTCATTCAGCTTCGTCTACTGTACTTAATAAGCTTCACATACCAGTTACTAAAGATGTTATGTGTGAACCATGTATTCTGGGAAAAATGCATCAGAAAAGTTTTCCCTCTATTGTTCATGTCTACAGCTCCTTTTGATATCATACATACTGATGTGTGGGGTCCAGCTTCTATATCTTCCATTGATGGTCACAGATATTACTTGCTTATGGTGGATGATTTTACTAGATACTCTTGGATTTATCCTTTGCACCTTAAATCAGATGTGGCCACTATTTTTCCTCAGTTTTTAGCTCTTGTTGACAGACAATTTGGTGTGAAAGTCAAGGCTGTACATTGTGATATGGGAGGTGAATTTGTGGCCTTGTATAAACTGTTCAGTAACTGTGGTATTCAGGTTAAGCACTCTTGTCCTCATACACATCAACAGAACGGTTTAGTAGAAAAGGAAGCATCAACATATTATAGAACTTGGCCTTGCTATGCTTGCTCAAAGTCATCTGCCTATGGCCTATTGGTGGTTTTCTTTTCACACTGTTTTTCTCCTCATAAACTATCTTCCCACTCCTACACTACACAACTCCTCTCCCTTTCACAAATTGTTCAACCAACATCCTGATTATCATTTCCTTAAAGTTTTTTGTTGCACTTGTTATCCATTTCTCAGACCATACAATTCTTCAAAGCTGCAATATAGGTCTTCAAAGTGTATATTCCTGGGATACAGTCCTTTACACAAGGGATATAGGTGTCTTCATCCATCTGGGAGAATTTATATTTCCACCACTGTACAATTCAATGAATTGGAGTTTCCTTATCAGTCTTTATTTCCTGATAAATCTACTTCTTCACAGTCCATTACTACCAAGGCTATCATTCCTTTTTCCCTACCTTTGCCTCCTGTCATTCCTCATAATAATTCTGGTAATACTTCTGCATCATCTCCATCATTACAATTCCCTTCCACCTATTCTCCTCTTCATTCCAGTGATTATTCCACAACTGAACTCAATGCTATTAGACATCAGTCTACATCCACAACATCCTCTCCCCCTCAATCTTCTCAAACTTCATTACTGAATACTAATGATCATCCCATGATAACAAGGTCAAAGGCAGGAATCTTTAAGCCTAAGGTGTTCATTTCTTCTGCTCCAGTTCCTGAACCTGATACAGTTTCTCAGGCATTAAGTTTACCTCAATGGAAGGCTGCTATGCAATCTGAGTTTGATGCACTTCAATCCAATAACACATGGGAACTAGTTCCTTACAACTCTGATATGAATCTTATTTCTACCAAGTGGATTTTCAGAGTTAAGTATACCAAGGATGGATTGGTGGAAAGATATAAAGCAAGGCTTGTGGCTTGTGGCTTTCAACAAAATGCAGGGATTGACTTCTTTCAAACTTATAGTCCAGTGGTGAAGCCTGTTACATTAAGAGTTGTCTTCTCATTAGCTGTAACATTTAAATGGGATATTCAGCAAATAGACATCAATAATGCCTTCCTCAATGGGACACTTAATGAAACAGTCTATATTTCTCAGCCTGAGGGATTCATTGACTCCTCCAAGCCACAACATGTTTGCAAGCTTGTCAAATCTCTCTATGGTTTAAAACAGGTCCCAAAGGCTTGGTATGATACTTTGAGGCAGTTTCTTCTCAGTCTTAGTTTTGTACACTCAGCCACTGATCATTGCCTATTCCACAGAAGGCTTCATGGACAAATACTAATCATTCTTGTGTATGTGGATGGCATACTCATTACTGGAAGTGATTCCAATTCTATTACTTCACTGATCACATCTCTAAATCATAAATTCTCCCTCAAGCATCTTGGCCAAATCAACTATTTTCTTGGCATTGAAGCACACTTATCTTCTGGTTCTCTTACTCTAACCCAGTCCAAATATGCCAAAGACATATTACACAAAGCAAATCTATGCAACTCCAAGCCTTGTTCTACACCTTTATGTCCTGGACTTCATCTTTCCTCTTATGACAGTCCATTATTTGATCAGCCTTCCTTCTATAGGAGCATCATTGGTGCTCTTCAATACCTTACACTTACTAGACCAGACATTTCCTTCTCCGTTAATAAGCTTTCTCAGTTCCTTCAAGTCCCCCACACAGAACCATTGGAGGGCTTGCAAAAGGGTATTGTGTTATGTTAAAGGCACTCTATCATTTGGCCTTAATTTTTCTCCTGTTTCTCTTGATAATTTCAGGTTGCATTCCTTTGCCGATGCGGATTATGCTTCAAGTGTGGATGATTGTCGTAGTACTTCTGGTTTCTTTGTCAAGTTTGGTTCAAACATTCTATCATGGTGCTCCAGGAAACAAAATGTTGTAGCCCAAAGTAGCACGGAAGCTGAGTATCGCTCTTTAGCTTCTGCCTCTACAGAATTGATCTGGATTGCTTCTGTTTTCAAAGACCTTGGCTTTAATCTTGCTCCTCCCTCGGTTTTATGGTGCGACAATCAAGGAGCTATTACGTTAGCCTTCAATCCAGCTTTTCATTCCCGCACCAAACACATTGAAGTGGATCTTCACTTCATCCGAGAGAAAGTTAAATCAAAGCTTATTGATGTTCGATATGTTCCAACTATTGACCAACCAGCTGATCTCCTCACAAAGCCGCTTGCTGCTACGAGGTTTTGTCTACTACGTGATAATCTTGGCATTTTTTCCTCACCCGGTTTAGCTTCAACGGGAGCATGTTAAAGTATACATTACATGCATGTATCACACACATGCATACGTCCATATACCTTATGTATACAGTATAGATGGTTAGCTCTGAAGTTAGTTTTCAGAATTAGGAGTTAGTTTGTTACAGAAATTAGTTAGTTAGTAAGATGCTTGTTGCACAAGTCATCAAAGCACACACCTCACTCTATAAATACTTGTAAACTCTTCACATTTCATTCATGGGAAAATTATATTTTTCATAGCAGAAACTGTGTTACTAGACAATAGTTTTGAGATCAACGATCAAGATCTACTATACATTGGGTTGGGGGTGAGGAAAGAATTAAAAGGAACAGCTTATTCCCTACTTGTTAAATCAATTTAACTATTTATCAATTATCACCATGTACTGTAAAAAATAATTTAGTCAGTTATCATGCATGTGTAATTAAAAAAAAGTAATTGAGTTCATTATAGCTAATTATATATAATACAATATCAGTAATAATAAAATTTGAAACTGGGGAGTAATGACAATTAACAATTGACAAACTAGATATCTATCTATGTAGTAGGAACCCATATTATTAAGACAAATAATAATTGAATAGATATATAAAATAATATTTAAATTAAAGTGCCACCATCACAACAACTCACTGCCCATGCAATATGTCCGGATGAAAATATCAATGGATATTATAATGATTATCGATATATATATATATTAGGTGTACCATATAATTTAAGTGTATTTTTAAAAATTGCATTATTAATCACACGTATTATTATTGAAAAAAATATTTTAAAAAAATATTTTTCAGTAATAACATGTTTGATTTTTCAATAGTAAATTTTGTAACTTTTTAAAAATGAACATGAGTTGCACGGTCCACTTAGTGCACAATAGATTGATAAATTTAACATTTTATAAAATTTAATAACAAATATTTAATGTATAAATTTAATGAAAAATTTTGAACTAGTTTTATATTTGTGAAAATATACTATTGCTAGATATATTTCAAAATTTATCGACATTTTTCGATATTATTGTGGTACTATATTATTACGATGGACAAGACAAGCACCTACGGGCACGAGTAAATCGTGCATCTATAAGCACAAGCACTTACGGGCACGAGCAAGCTCAGGATCAGCTCTTATAAAGGAATTATAATCATTATGCATAAATTAGGGCATAATTAATATTATTCAATACCCACACAAAAGAATCTACCCTTTATGGAGTGAATACTTCTTCAAATAACATTTTTTACCACTTATGAATTTAGATTTTAAACGTTGAATTCTTTCAAATACTAGGTAAACAAATAATAGTGTTAATTGAAATCGATAATGACCTATAAATTTGAACTTGCCTTTTTTTTTCTTTTTTTTAATAGTCAATAGCCTGAAACTAATTTTAAGAGTCCTTTTCGGGTAATTTAGCAAAAAAAGTTCACAAGACCCAGCTTATTTGTTTGACAAAAAGATATTAAAAGGGTCATGATTTATAAAAACAGCCTGTTAATTTGATTAAAAATTTATGAACATTTTACTAATAACTCTTTTTTATTAATGACATATTCTAGACACAATTAAAATATACTCCAGTATATTAATTAGTGAGCAACATTGATCACATTAATTAGTCATATATGAATCTCATATTATTTCATAAACATTAAAAAAAAATTTATTCACTAATATTGGATAGAAAAAGTATTATTTTTTCAAATATGAATGAAAATATTATAGAGATGCTGAATATTAAACAATATTATCTTTTCAGCAATATTTTTTTAGTTGATGTGATTGAATATAATTAATGACATATTAATTAAAGTATGACGCGTCTTACAATTTTTATTTGTTGCATTTAAATTACACCTTATTATAATATAAATATTTTAAGGATTAGTCTTGTATGCACTAGTTATACGGTGCAACTCAAGTTCATTTTTTAAAAGTTACACAAAATACTACTGAAAAATTACACATGTTATTACTGAAAAGTGTATCTTTCATAATGTAACTTTTCAGTTATAATTTGTGCAATTTTTCAGTAATAAATTGTTTAACTTTTTTAAAATGAACTTGAATTGCACCGTGTACCTGGTGTACAGAAGATCTACTCATATTTTAATTTTTTATTTTTAATTTCATACTAGTTTATTAGAGACATGTAATCCGCCAAACAGTGAGATTAGTTTTAGGAGTGATCCACTAAGTGTGAACTACTAAGAGTACATAACTATTTAAACCCACATCCTACAGTCTAATCCTAATAAATTTAAGTAAATTTTTTTAACTATCTCTAAATACACAGAAATATTTTTTAAGATAGGAAAAAGTATATACATGTGGGTTCAATAAATACAGACAATCTTATTATTATTATTATTTTTATTTATTTTTACTACTCTGATAAGAAAAACTTCAATTAATCCCTATGTACATAGTTTACTTACAAATTATGCTAATAATATTTAATTGCACTAGAAATTCTCCTGTTCCAATTACAATATTCTCTCTCCAAATTCTCTCAGCCAATTAATTAACTGCATATATACTTGTACAGACAATCTTATTTAATTTTAGGGTGGGAAGATTCGAGTAATTAGGTTATGTACAGCGTTGAAAGTAATGAGGCGTAATAAGTAGTTGTGCGAATTGGCTGACTAGCTTCTTGCCTTAGTTTGATTGCTATCACGAGTCTCGACTCACTTTCACTCGCCATAAATTTTTCAACCAAGAAAATGTTGATACTTTAATTTTAATTCTATATTTACTACTCCCTCCGTCCCCCAAATTTATTCTCATTTGTATGGACATGTATTTTAAAAAAAGTGAGATAAAATAGATAAAGTGAGGATAAAGTGGTACTGTTTCTTAGTCCGAAATAAAATGTACTGTTTCTTTTCATCAGTGGCTGCAAACTCCATGTGGATGCTTCTTAGATAGATAGAAAGGTGATCTGTGTGTTCTTATTGTTCATGGTTTTAGGAGTATGGTTTATGAGATTGGGTGCTGTAGGAATGAGGATTAATTATAAGTTTGTTATCACTCTTCTGTTGACATGATGTAATATGCTACTTGGATTATTTATTATAGTCCGAGGACGCTATTTGTTTCATCATTAATAAATTTATCTCTTTACTGATCAAAAAAAAAAGTGAGGATAAAGTGGAATAAGTGTGGGGTTTACCAAAAAAATAAAGTGATTGTTGTGAGTGTGATAATAAAATAATATTTTCTAAAAGTAGAATGAGAATAAATTTGGGGGACGAACGAAAATGAAAAGTGGGAATAAATTCGAGCACAAGATTAAATTATGGTCTAGATTCGAATCCTAGCCAGTCCCATAAAAAATTAATTATTTAGTAATGTATTTCATTAGATTATTTAATCTCAAGGCTATATATGTTTACTAATTTACCCTCAAGTATTGCGGTAATGCATGTAAAATATAGTTAATTGAAAAGTGATAAAATTGAGAATTAATTAGTGTTTTTATCCTATTTATCTTTAAACCAAATACAAATAGGGATTAATTTTAAGGAGACAGTCATAAATACCAAACATATAATATTTTAAATTTAGATAATTACATTAATCAATGCAATCCTTTGAAATCTTATTCTGTTCTATTAATCCTATCTCGAAAAGCAAACACCCCTTAATGTATATACATAAACATATGATATTGATCATCTATTTTATAATAGTGAGAATACCACAATATACCCATTTTCAACTTTTAAAAATTTATTTTACCCACATCTACTTTAAAACATCTTTTATACCCAATTTATCATAAAAGACCTATATACCCTTATAAAATGGGTATAAAAGAGTTAATAATTTTGAATTGGGTCACACCTTATTCTCATAACTACACTACCCTCATATAGGGGATAAGTTAGACTTTATAAACTATTTAATATGTAAATAAATATAAATATGCATTATAATATTAACTACACTACACCTTAAAATTTAATTTTTATATTATAATATTTATTAATATGCATTATATATTAAAATAGTCTAAATAGAGAATTCAAATAATCACATATATATTATAAAAATATTATAATTAGTTAATTTATTAAAATTGTATGTTTTAAAATATTAAATTAAATAAATATCAAATAGGGTGAGGTGGAGGTGGGGTAGGGTGAAGTGTGGTGGAATAATTAGATAATGATGTTTGTGGGTTATATGGGTAAAAAAGATTGTTTGAAATT
This sequence comes from Prunella vulgaris, assembly GCA_026898435.1. Taxonomy (NCBI): domain Eukaryota; kingdom Viridiplantae; phylum Streptophyta; class Magnoliopsida; order Lamiales; family Lamiaceae; genus Prunella; species Prunella vulgaris. The sequence goes on along the minus strand of JAPKLY010000017.1, from coordinate 1,694,930 downwards.
GAAAATGGATAGAAAAAGTTGTTTACATTTGAAATGGGTAAAATAAATTTTGTGAAGTTGAAAATGGGTATTTTGAATTGTCTCCCTTTATAATATGTGTTTATTTTAAAATTTATATCAAATTAAAAAAAAAAAAACTTAAAATTTTAGCATATACACTGTGTGATCAGTTTTTTTTATTTTTTTATTTTATTTCTACTCATTATATTACCTTTCTAAACGTTTGTTGATAATGTGTATCTAAAGTTAGAATTATGTGGTTAATCTATAAAGATTATCAAATAAAATAATTCCTATGAAATATTGATAACAAATTATAGGGATTATATTTTTATATGCCCAAAAGTTGTCACATTTTTTAATTCAGTCCACACGTTTCACACTTTTTGTAATTGGTCCTATACGTTTACAATTATTTTGATTTTAGTACATTTACATATTATAATAGGTTGTGTAGTAGGTTGTCTCCACCCAAAAATATAATTTAATTTTGTATTTAATTTTATATGCTAATTGTGTAATTAATTTAATTTTTATTTTAATTTCATTGAGAATCATTTTCATTGAGTGGGGCTTATTAAGATGGGTAGGGCTTATTAAGGGGGTGTGTTTTGAGTATAATAAAATGAGTCTGACTTATTAATACAATTTGGAATCATTTTCATTTGGAGATCGAGAACTAAAATCGGAAGCAGTTTCTATAAAATTAGAAGAATCAATTCATCCATTTTCATTTGCAGCAACCATAACTCCATTCCAAGAGAAGGAAATCATTCGGGTTTCAAAAATATCGTCCACCACTTATTCATTCTCCACAGCACGATGTAATTACACTCTCTTCATTGTGGGGTGGAAGCTCAAATACGGCGTATTTTGAAACCCAAGTTGAGGCATCCCGTTTCACAACCTATTGTAGCCGGTAAATGTACTAAAATCAAAATAATTTTAAACGTATAGGACCAATTTCAAAAAATCTGAAACAGGTGGACCAAATTCAAAAATGTGACAACTTATGGGACATATAAAAATATAAACCCCAAATTATATATAGTTTCAACACAAATTAAATTAATCTTTTAACTCCCACCTGTTTTTGTGCCTGTTTTAAAATACTAAACACAACTTTTAGAAATCTTTTTTTACAAAATTATCTCACAGCTTTAAAAAAAAAATTAAAAATTATTTTGTAACACTTGCAAATAGACATTTAGAGTTCAATTAATATATATAGTATCATATAATAAATGTAAGAATATGCTACAGCCAACAATGTAGTTGCCTCAGTATTATTATTACAATAATGCATCATGAGGAACATGTCAGCAAAATACACGCCTCTCTTCTCTTATTATATCCACAGACAAGTGAGGTCAAGAAATTCAATTTCAAACCAGACCTCACACAATAATCTATAATGTTGCCTGGAATTATCTGTAAAATCTTTACGTCGATCACATATTACATGTTATTCTTTTGCTCCTTATTTTTCATGTCTTTAGACTTGGAAATTTGTTTCAAAAAAAACAAGACCAACACACACACATATGTCTTGGTTTTATATGCACTGGTGCAACGTGCAATTTAAGTGTACTTTTAAAAAATTATACTCCCTCCGTCCCTTTATAAGTCGCTCATACATTTTGAGCACGAGTATTAAAAAAATGTATAAAAATATTAATATAGTATAGATGATGTGATGGAGAAAAGTGAAAAAGTAATAGAAATAGTGTAAAAAATATTGAAAATAATAATTAAAAAAGTGAATAGTAATTTCCTAAAAAAATAAAAAAGCAAGTGAGCAGTGGGACGGACAAAAATAGCAAAATGAGTAACTTATAGTGGGACGGATGGAATAATATTTATTATTGAAAAGTCACAAGTATTATTATTGAAAGTGAATTTTTAAAAATATACTCCCTCCGTCCCGTAGGAATTTGCATCCTATAGAACGACACAATGCACGTAAATCTATTTTTTTAATAGTATGCAAATTTGTGTGAGACGTCCAAATAAGAAAAATGTGCAAATTCATGTGGGATATAGGAAGTTAATCAAACTAAACATGAAAATCAATTTTCTGAACTCTCCCAACCAAAATCCCAACATAAAATTCAGATAAAAAATAAAGAAGAAACGCAAAAATATTTGACCATCGAAACTCTCTCACTTATTTAAAGCAGCAGCATGTATGTATATACACAGAGAAGATGTCTTGCTTTACAGGCAGCTATCTTACCTTTCTGACCCACACAAACAAAAGATTTGATTCATTAAACATTTAAACCTATAAAATAAAACTGAAAATTTACCAGTCTCTTCTTTACATTACAGTATACAACTAAACGCTGTCGTTTTGTCCGCTCGGAATCAGTATCACCTACACTTTTGACTCCATTTTCCAACTGTAACAAAACTATGGAATGATAACATAAATCCAAAAGGAAAGATCATATCTAATTCGGACAAAATTACAATTATGTGGGAAATACTTCTTTTATTCAAAAGTTGCAAGCCAAAAGAATCAAGATCTAAATTTTAAGACATTTATCTTACCACAGTAACTTGTAGGGCGGCTCAACTTTGTGTAGAACAGAATGTACATCTTCTAAGCTGGTGGAAGGGGACGACGACATGTTGGGCATTCCATTTTTACGTCCATCCATCTGTGCAGGCAACTTGTGTGGAAGAAATGGTCGCACGGAGTAACCTGGATAAAAAATCGTGTTAATATAACTATGATATAAGAATATTGTGATCTCAGGATATCGAGAACAAGACTGTTGCAATACCATGCAAACTTTGGAATGGAATCCCTGGACAAATAAACGAGTCAAAAAAATTTGTCTAGGAAGAAGTGAAAACAGAATAACTAGAGAAATAATCAGATACCATGCAATCGTTTGAACGTTGGCTGAGGTCAATAGGAGTCATGCAAATTACACAATCTGTGGCATCGTTTGACGCCTGATGAAACCTCCTATAGTAGCTGTATTTCTCCGGTAAAATCTGCATTTATGACGTTAAATACTGTGATTAAGCTGTTACAAGAAATAACCAAAAGGTGACCTAAATGAGTCCCCTAATCTCGACTAATTCAAAACCCTCACTGAAACATGAAAAGACTAATTCCTGTCCTCTTGAAAATTTTACTTGATTTTTATTTTCGAAATTATTTGGACTTAAAGAAGCAAACCTGACGAGGAATGAAGCACCGGGCTCCAAAGTAATGCTGCAGAAGAAGAATAGATACTTGCAGGCCCATAAATATAGCCAAACAAATACACCAGTTCTGATCGGGCTCTATTCGCATGAAATTATGTGGACACCCAAATACGTATAATGGGATCGCAATACGAGTTGCTGTCATCCCTAAGATATAGTGAGGATGCAATGGTTTCCTCGAGTCGCGTATTATGTTAATGGCTATTTGTGGAATCCAGAAGGAGTGAAGGAGGAGCAGAATGAACCGCAGAAAATGATGAAACTCATACATGAAGAGAATGCCACCTAAAAGGATCCCATCTACAAAACAATCAATGCAATAAAACATCAGACCTTCAGCAAGGCACAAACAAAAGAAAGATGTATTCATCAACTAATGTAAATGGATTAAAGTTTCAACCATGAGAAACTTATGGTCAAAAATTGAGTTATAGTATTGATTAATTAACCAAGTGCTACTATATTGCTTAATTTATAGTTTCTCCATCACCTTATTGAATTGCCAAGACTGGATAGAAATGACATTTTAAATAATAGATAAAGATGCTCACAAAATCGACTGTAAAGAGCTGAAAGCTCGCGCCTCATTTGTTCCCAATTCTCTCCATTTCCCGGCCTATTCGCCTTCCATATGGCGAGTAGGTATCGCATTTCAAAAATTGAGAAGACCACAAACTTGAAAAATGCAGCAGTGGCAAAAGCATTAAACAGGGATTCTGTGAAATAGGCAAGCATCAGCTTTTACTTTATACGAATATAAACAAGTGGAAAGAATTTTATAATAAATAGAAGACCATACAAGACAAAGAAAAGAAAATTCGCAGTTCTCAACTGTTTTAATAAATCTTTATAGCTATTTACCAAGAAAAAATAGAGTATCATCATAATCACGCCTGTTTCTAAAACTCTACAAAGTTGCATACAGACAGTCAATAGAGTATCATAATCACGCCTGTTTCTAAAACTCTACCAAGTTGCATACAGACAGTCAATAGAGTATCATTATCACGCCTGCGATGTATTTATATGTGAGCGCCAATCTAAGTTTGAATTCAAGTCTACACAATATAAATGTTTTAACCTTATTTCTCGTAAAAGCATAACTATTTTCTATGGACGTAATTAAAATCAGTCAAACCATATAGCAGAAGCAGCTAAATTAAGAGCTGGGTCCAGAATAAAGGTCAGCAGGAGGTGCTTCTAGAACCAAATTATCTTTTTGCAAGGGTATATATGTAAATATGAATTGACTCCACATACCAACTAGAATTCCAGCAGTAAGATGCAGAAGACATATATAAGCATCCATTATAGCCTGATGCCCAACCATTAGAAGTGAAACTTTGGCAGCCCCCTGGGAAAAATTTAAAAATAGTGTTATGGCTTCTATGGATACCATGAAATAAAATACATTAAGTAATTATAATTTGTAAAAATCCAAATTTGTATCATCAGGCATCAAGCAAAAATCAAAGGCATCTTACTGATTGAGTATTACTGTGTTCCATCTGTCGGATTAACAATAGAACTTCGAGGAAAGAGATCTACCACACGAAGAAGTTAAAGAATCGAACCAAAGAGTAATATTAATATGAAATCTTTTCATCTTCAAAGAACACTTAATAGTAAAGGATACAAAAGTAACCATCAAGGTGTAATTAACTGCTTTATTGTAGTAGACATCAACGTTAACTGAAGTTGCATTCAGAAGCATGGGAGAGAAGCAATCTACATCATCGTCCACCGAAGGGCTTTCCATTAGTCCTTCTATATAATACTTATCTTGATCTCCACCTAGGAAACATTCATGAGAGATAAGTCTGATGAAATGTCTATAATATCAGTAGAGTACAACTTACAAATATAAATATCAAAATCTTTTTTCCCAAGTTAATAATATTCACGAAGACAGATGAGGAAGAAGGGGAACATGATCATCTTTTAGATAAAGAATTTAATATCTGATAAAACTAGTACCATTTTTTCTGGAAGAAACACGAGAAACTTGTCCTGCAATTTCAATGTTGCAATGTTTCTCCATTTCATAAATAGGCGCTGCAAAAGTAAAACCAGTAATTTTAGAAAAAGAGTACGATTAACTTTAATTTATAATGGAATGAAACAATTTTAACGGAAAGTACATTGTTTCCTCTTCCAAAGTTTATCTCGGGGAGACTCCTGAAACACCTGGGATGAAAACACTCCAAGCTGACAAAAAAGAAAAAAGTGAAACATGTTAAGGAAGGACAATGGAAAACAAACCACCTTTAAGTTAAAATTCAACATTAAGAAAGAAATCGAAGCCTACATTAAATAAAAAATCTCCAGTAGTGTTTTCTCATAGTCGATATTCTCAACAAATTGCTAATAGTTCAACTTAGTTCAGGTTATCTGAACTGAAACTCTAAAATTCTGTTAGAAAAATCTGAAATCCACATGCAACTTTTCTTTTCTCTTTTGGTTGTGGAATGGGTAGGGTAGGAAGGTAGCAAGTGTACATTTAACAATAAAATATAGATTTTCATTTCAAGGCTATATTTAGCATTAACTTTTGGACTGAGCAGTTTCATAATCCAGGAAGACACTATCAGAGACGAATATACTCAACTTGCCTAAGTAAAAGAACAGATATTACTCACCATTGTAAAGTTACGATATTTTTGAACAACACTTTTTTTTTTAAACAAAGCATTTGGTAGTGCTATTAAACCACATTTAGTAGGTCATTTCTGCACAACTCAATTTATGATAAATCCTCTATGGAGGAATCTGTAGGCATTGAAAGTTCTGCTTATTAATTTTTTATATGAGTAATATAGCTTCAATAAAGGCAGTGCCTCAGCGATCAGCCATTTTACAAATAACTGCAGTCTTGCATGAGGAATTATATAAAATTACCAGTTTGATCACAGATTATGGTAATAACACCAAACACATGCAACTACAGAAGAGAAATGCCCATGCAACCATAAAGTAGAAATCATTCTTAATAGATATCTGATTCAATTTAACCCTCATGCAGAATATTTAGCCAAGTTATATCAGAACAACACTTTATCCACCAGCTCAAACCATCAAAAGGAAAAGAAAGAAACATACTCAAAAAATAAACATGAGTGATGAACCATGTAGTGATAGGAGAAAATACAGCCTTTACATAAGAATATAAGATCAAGTCAAGTGGGAAGGTTAAAACAATTGAGGAAGTTATAGCAATTACCAAGTGATAGGGATTAGATAATAAGTAATCCTCTTCTGACCCAAATTCACCTTCTTTTCCACTGCAGAATCATCCAAAAACGATAGTAGCTAAAATCAAAACTATAATCTTCAGAAAAGAATGACTCCTTCAAAACAAAGCAAAGAATAGTAACTCAATCTAGGATTAATTTCATAGTTGAAAACTTCAAGGAGATAAAAAATTTCTCTTTCTATGCAATACGCTGCAGAAGGTCAGTAAGCAAATTTTGAATCTGTGTTGCATAGATTCCAAAATTTATGATGATAAATGGCACATGCATATACAACAAAGTATAACACGAGGTCCAACAGACTGCTGAAACTAGAATTACAATGTAAGATTATAGAACTTAGGTAAGGAAAGTGATAGAAAAGGAGGGGAAACTACCTGCTAGCAACCATCCTTAGTTGTCTGAAGGGCCATATATATACACCTTCTACTCTGATTTGAGCACCGTGACCATCATCTTCATTGTCGAACACATCATGGAAAATTATAATTCCCTATTATATTAAATAGAAGGTGACAATTAGGCTTTCATAATATAAGAATTTATGATAAACGTAGATATTCCCCAAGCACGGGTTTAAATCATGCATTCTTGGGTGTAATCATGTGTATTTTGCACCATGATGATCTAACTGGAAGATGATTGTGAAAAATGTGATACTACAATTAGCCAAAGAGGCTACAATCTAATGCTTTGAATGCAAGTTAAGAAATAATCAAATTACCTGAACAAAGTGTACCCCGGTTATTTTTGTCGGTGTACTGACTAGTTCAAGTATTGAATTTCCATTAGCCTTCTTAAAATCGGGAAACTTGGAAGTGCTATTTTTTGTATCTACAAACTTCCAACTGCCTGCATGGCAAAAAAATCTACAGCTTTAACTAATCAACGTCAATTAAATGAAGCAAAATATAAATGTATCTGGACCACAGAACTTCAGTACTTCACATCCCAATTAATAGCACTCCGCATGCTCATTAAGGCTGACCATATCAAAGAAAAATGTTGATGAAATGAGCAGAAAATTATACCCAGACCAGGAAATAGAGTTATTCTATGATTGTTGAATAATAAACTAAATGTCAAAACTGATACCCTCTAAACCAACTTGAGCTTTAAGTCAAGACCATTTAACATGATACCAGAAACAGGCCAAGTAACAAATTTAATGCTAAGATAGTAATAATCTTTTGATGAGGTAGCCATTTGACAATTATGTCAGAAAAACTACATATTATTTTAAGATTGACATTGATGGGAATCAACATATGTGCATCTTAATATACAAATGATACTAAGACAAAGAGAAATGTGAATTATTCAACATAAAATGATTCATGCAATCAATTGAGTATAGAGAATTACAGATAGACATGAAACAAACCTCTGTATGTCCCTGTTATATTCCAAGAAGAGAATGGTCCCAATTCTTGTTCTTCCTTTCCTAAAGGAAGCCACTGCAAGAAGGGAAAAGGCCCAGAAGATAAGATGTAATCAAGGAATAGTTAAGATGAAGGAAAAATATGAATCAAGTCATTAATGGATCCTTCAACATAAATTCTAGAATAATTTATAGATTATATTTGTTGTATACTAAACTACTAGTACAATTAACCATGCACCTACTTGAACTTTAGCTAACAGAAAGTGAGGAGAGAGTGAGCTCACTGATGATACCCATTAACGTAATATATTTACTACTTACACCAATTTAAAGGCATTCAAATAAATTAACATCATCTGGTCAAAAAACAAAAAACAAATAAATTATAGTAAAAGTAAGAGAAAGTAGAAACAGAAAAACAGATGAATAAAAACATCCACACCAATGATTAACTTATGTAGCGCGGGATTATGAGACTCAAACAAATTAATCATTACCCCCATTTCAATTAACTACCTCCCCTCCAAAAACCATTTTTCCTTAGTCACTCCACTGTTCCTCAGATAGCAATCACTTTTGTCTCACTTATTCCAAAATTAGAGCAAAACACTAACAATTTAACCACCATTTTCATTGTAATTCACTATTTATTGATTCTCATTGAAGAATTTGAACTAAGTGTCCTAAAATATGGAGAGGGCTCTCTAGGGGGTTAAAATAACAAACACACCAATTATAACATTCTATAAGAGTCTATACAACACTATGTGATGACGTGTCGCGCTTATTGTTCTCAGTTATTACTAAAACAAGATGATAATATATAATATTATGGATCATACTGATGTTCCACGTGCTCTATTACATCATAAACCCCATGTTACCCAATGAATATCCAAATCATAATAATATAATTAAATCTCTACGTCAACCTAAGACGCCATATCTCTACACATTACGAAATGAATGATCGTGCATATATCTCAACAAACCACTCCTAAGACGCCAGCAATATTGCAATTATATGTGAGCACTACACATTACGTAATGAATGGTTGTGCATAAATCTCAATCCAATCATTCAGCTGCCACGTATAAGTGTGACACGGGGCAACTAGATTCCACAAAATCCACCACAGTCGAGCAACTAAAAACAGATTCATCTAATCACTTGTCACCGGGAAAAACGACAATTATTACCAAATATTAAGGCTCTCAAGTGTCAGAATATCAATAATTACTGCACAAAATCACTGTCATTACTATTTATTTCCTATACATTTTCAGAAACCTGCCATCAATGACAAAAAAGGTTATCACAGTTTATTAAGCCAGCTACACCTCCTTACTCAAAACTCCAACTCATACATAAAACAATGCATTAATCTCTTAACAGTATTAATGTCCACACATTTTCAAGAATTAGTAACCGATAAAAGATTTACTGCAAGAAAAGAGAATTAGACAACTCAGAATTAAGAAACAGTATTAGCATAACCCGAAGAACCAAAGAATTAAATTGGAGGACGGGGGAACCAACCTCCTCACCCCAAGGTCGCCTCTGCCTTAAAGGTCTTAAACCATTCACAGGCCATATCACCATCAAAATGAGCCATAACCCCAAAACAGTTTGCAAGGAAAAGTTCGAACAATTCCAATTTTCCATCAAGCCCATTGCCCAGCTAAATTCCAATTCTAGATCCTCCAAAGAAAGAGTCAAAGCACCTCGCACCCTCAAAACTAGACCAAGAGGAAAACCTAATAAAGCATATGTTTTCTACACAAATGAGTGGTGGTTTCTTGCTTTAAGAGGGGGCGAACAACGTTGAACTAACAAACTCAACAAGAAAAGGATAAAATGCACCGATCGGTGTACGCCGAAAGCGAGCGCCTAACAAACTATGGAGTCATCAAACTTGAATCCCAACAAAAAAAGGTTGTTTTTTTCCGAGCTTCAATTAAAAGGGCCTTCGCTAGTCAATTCCCGAGCCAGAAACAACATTTCTAATAACTTCATTGTGAATTAGAATGCTGCTTGCAATCTCTTCTCTCTGAATTTTGTGAAATTTTTCAGCTCTGATTTTTCCTTTAATTTTTTTGGGTAAAACTGAAGTCAATAGAGGAGGGATGGTGGACTACCTTGGAGTAGATGAATTAATAGCGTAACGGTGTTGCGGCATAATGACGTATAACAGGCAAATAATGTGAAGGTTTTTGTGTTCAATTTTGATTCTCGCGGAGGCAAACGATGGAGCTGTGACGGATGAAAATGATACAGCATGTGAGACTATCTTCTATTTTTCAATTTTATCAGAAATATTTATGGTGGTGAATTGCCTATTTTGAAGTCCATTCCATACTTGGATTTGTTAATTTCAAAAATATTTATGTAAGAAAATTATTAGGAGTATAAAATCTATTCGATTCATTCTACTTGTCTTACTACTGACTAAATTTTAATACAAATTTAATTGGATTTTGTACTAATTTATGAGAATTAAATATAAAAATTATAATTTTGTCATTTTAGTTTTTTAGTAATATAAATTAATGGCCATACATGTAAATAAAAGTGTAAATTAGTCACATTATATATAATGTGTTTATATTTATTATTTGATAATTTTTTATATTCATTTGAAATATCTTTAAATTAACAATGAATAAAATGGATTTGAAGGTGCATGTCATAAATGCTTAATCTTAGAAGTCATAATTAATTTTATTAATTTGTACATACAATATCAATGTCTTCATTCGACATATTTTATTTGGATATTATATGATTGATTTAAAAAATAAAATTATCTATAAATTAGATGGATAGATAATTTTATTTTTTAAACCAAACATTATGAAGTATAAAAGAAAGAATATTGTGAGAATGTTTTAGTTCATATTTTGAGAACAAAAAAAATATATTTTTATTAGAAAAATTATGACTCAAACTCATAATTTTTCGATTATAGATAATGTAGCTCTAGTCACTTGAATTATTTCACTTCGTCAAAATAATGCAATTGTTGTAGGTATAATAATAAAGTTATATAAAGCGTTTATTCAATCTCCCTCTTTAGGTGAGAATTAATTTTTAAATATTTTCTCGTTATATTTTTTAAGTTTGTAAAATGAGTTGACTAAAAAAAACAATATGATGGAAATTGAGCATAAGATTAACGCAAATTCTAGTATGCACACGTGTGCATACTATGCACCTTAATTTTACTTTAATTTTGAATTTAATTTAATATTCCAGAAACACACAGTACACGCCGCACTGTGTGTTTTTTGGTATAACAAGTTGTTCTTGAGGTATTGCAAAGATTTGTTTTTTAGTATATCAAGTTGTTCTTTGGGTATTAAAGAATTGTTCTTTGGGTATTGAAGTGTTGTTCTTTGGGTATTAATAATTGTTCTTGGGATATTAATAATGAGAAACATTATGAACATGTTTTTAAAGTAGAAATACCAAAGATGTGTACTGCGTGGGGTTTGCAAGAAACCTGCTTTGGGATGCAAAAGCTGTTGTGTGTAACTACAGCACTTAACAAAAGCCCCACAAATTAAAAGTTGTTGTGTAACCTTATGAAGATCAGGGGAATGGTTCCACGGATTGGACGATGACAGAAGAGAGAGAGCACACTCGCTGTTATTATTCACTAATTCTGTCCCTCTCTCTCTTCCCAGTCCCATCATTTTCATCTCTACAACAATATACATATATACATACATATTAATTTTCTGTCTTAGATAGTATGTGAAACTGAATAATCTTTGATTTAATTAAATAAATGGCCCTCTTCAATATGTTTTGCCGACTGAGAATAACAAATTAGAATTAATCCATCAAATTAATTATTGGTTTAAATGCGATATAATGGGCATTGTTTTTGTGGGTGTGATGGAAGCTATTGGCAATTCCAGATTTGGATTCCACGTTGATTATGAAAGTTGTGTTATGATGGATCTCCATTATTTTTATGGGTGCACATGGTAGTATAGTATGTTTTTTTGCTTTTGAGTGGAAGTGCTGGGAGATTTATAAATTATAATACCTCAAGAACAAATTATAATACCCTAAGAACAAAATATAATACTCAAAGAACAATTCACAATACCCCAAGAACAATTCTAAACAAACTACCCCAAAAACAACTCACCATACCTCAAGAACAACTTACAATACCTCAAGACCAACTCATAGTACCCCAAGAACAAGTCTAAATAAATGCATCAAGAACAATTTATCCCAAGAACAAATTATAATACCCCAAGAATAAATTATAATACCCCAAAAACAAATCACAATACCCCAATAATAACTTACAATATTCCAAGACCAAATCACAATACCCCAAGAATAAGTGTAAGTAAATACCCCAAGACCAATTTACAATACCCCAAGAACAATTCTCAATACCCGAAGAACAAATCGCAATACCCCAAGAATAATTTATAATACCCCAAGAACAAATAATAATACATCAAGAACAAATAACAATGCCCCAAGAACAAGTCACAATACCTCAAGAATAATTTATAATACCCCAAAACCAACTCATAATACCCCAAGAAAAAATTAAATAATTAAACTAAAAATAAGATCCAAATAATTCATGGGAAAATTAAGCAAAACAGAAGATCCAAATATTAAATTTTGAAACTCACCCATAAATTAAAAGAAAAATAAATAATTAAACTAAAAAGCACAGCGCATGAAAAAAAAAAAACCCCAAGTAGTTTGAATGCAAATTACAATGAAAACAACATCTCTTAGATTAAAAAGAAGATTTAATTAAATTAAAAATAAATTGGAAACAATTAGCATAGCACAACATAGAGATCTCGTGGGCTTTCTCCAGCAAAATTCTCAAAGAATTTCAAGACTGCGAAAAGGCTATCAATTCATAGTTTTAATTATGCAAATGCAAATTGGTTGTTGTTCGGAGATTAAGGTTTATATATAGTTTGTGTATATATATATTTATGAAGTTTTTGGCAAAAATGAAATTGAATTAAAAATAGTAAAAAATTAAGGGTGCATACCATGCACCCTTGTGCACAGAAGAAGCACTCTAAGATTAAAATAGTTCAGCATTAGTTATGTGTGATCTGAACAAGATAATTCCCAAGAATTAAATAGCCCCCCTTTTTTTTAATCAAGTCTTCTTCCTAAAAGGATCATAACATCTTAATCAAAGTAAATAACTTTTGGAAAGTCAATAATAATATTTATATACAGCTAAACATTAATTCTTATTTCATTGTAATCACAAGGTAGTTGTCTTCATAATTACAAGTATTTATGCTTGTATTTTGTTTTCACTTCCATTAACCAATTGTTAAAACTCTCCACAGAGGACAAAAGTAGAAATTACAGTAAAAAATAAAATAAGTTTTGAACTCGAAGCGTTAAATATGAGGTGTTGGATATTAACAAATGCTAAGGAAGACAAAAAAAAAAATACTTACAGTTAAGGCCCATTTAAGTATGTATAATACATATAAGGACTTTCCACTTTTAAAACTACATTGAGAGTCAAACCAATGGAATTAATAAAGGGCAAATTCGACTGTTGCAACTAGGTAGTTATAGCGTACCCCTTTGCCAGACAACTGTACAAAAAGTAATGCTGATTGGACGTCGATTTGATGTAAAGCTACTTTTGTACACAAACGAGGAAGAAACTTTGTGTACCTTAGACTATATTATTGAACTATAGTACTTATTTGTGTACTGTGAAATGATGGATGTGCACTGTAGCTGTCAGATAGTGTACTGTATATGTCAAATCAGGTATTATTCATGTCAGAAATTGTACTGCAGCTGTCAGCTTGGTACTGTTCATATCATAAATTGTACTGTAGTTGTCAAGTCGGTACCGTTCATGTCAGAAATTGTACTGTAGATGTCATATCTCATAATTACATAAGTCCGGTGAACAATGGTACAATATGATTGTGTACCATTGAACTAATTGTTGTACCATAGTTATGGGGGCAAAAGTTGTACCATTGAACTAATCATTGTACCATTGAACTAATTATACTACCATTGACCTAATTTATTGTACCATTGAACCATTTATTGTACTAATTATAGTATCATTGACCAAATTAAGCCATTTATTGTACCATTGATAATTTTTCAGTTGACTAATTATCCGAGTTAGATTATTGGTAAAACAAGTGTTGTGTTTCACTACTATATCGGATGACTTGCCACCAACATTTTTCTCAGTCATTCATTCCTACTTGAATATGAATTCATCCATATATATATATATATACAAAAATAAATATATATATATATATATCAAAATATATATGTATGAGTCTCCTTAATATAGAAAAAAAATCAACTTAAATTCAACTTAAGAAATATGCACTTATATTAGAAAATAAATTAAGAAAAAAACCATGAAGAAGTAAACCTTTTTCTAATTCCCAGACTCAAAATGTGAAGACACAGAACATAAATTGAATAAATGCTTCCGACGTATTATGCAAGTAGACACTATTGTAATTCACCAATACTGCATGCAACAAATAAAGTAGCATCTCCATTACTCCAATCTCATCAAAGAGACAACAAGACAAAAATAATTGACTCAAACCAATACATCATATCATATACTTCGGAAGGAAATGAAATTTTATCAAGATTCCAAGTTTAATCACATGAAATGCAATTTAACCTGGACAACTTCCACAATGGTCTTCATGACTTGTGCAGCTGCTCTCTTTGTGTAATGTCCTCTTGCCACAATTCGATCGAACAATTCACCTCCTTCACACAACTCCATTACAATGCGGACTACAGTATCGTCCTCATATGTATCCTTCAAGGTTAAGATATTTGGGTGTTTTGGCATGCGCCTCATGATCTCCACCTCCCTCCTCACATCCTCAATGTCAACTGCAGTTCTCAGCTTCTTTTTCGATATGGATTTGCTCAGACAAAGCTTCCTACGCTCGACCTCTTCACAAATCGAATATGCTCGATCGTTGATAAACGCATTTTCTCTAATTTCTCAGTAACTCTTTAAGTAAAGCACATTTACCTCTTTCTTTCTTCATCGACGGTGGTATTGAGCAGATTCTGGCTTAAATTCGTGTGGCGGTTGTGGACTTCCGGCAAGGCTGTAAGCGGAGGAGCTTTGCTGTTAATTTCGGGCTGTTGGCGGTTGCTTGAAGAACAGGGGAGACAGCTCTTCCAATTTCTGGCGGGTGGAATTTCTGGCGTGTGGGCTGCGGTGGAGACGACGGGCTGTAGTGGTTGTGGGTCTTCTTTCTCCGACGATTTGAGTAGTGAAAGCTTCAGGATGTGGGGCTTTCAATGGCGACGAAGGTATTCTTCTTCTTCGAAAATTGTGGCAAATTGTGCTTCTCCGGTGCCTGTGAAGGGGCGTGAAGGGACTGCTACAATCGGTGACTGGGTTCTTTGCGGCGGATTCCGGCAGGGAATTGAGCAGTGGGCTTTGCAACAGTGAACAGGACACCTCTTCTGGGAAATTTTTGGTGTGTGAGAATGATAATGATGGTTGAGATGTGGAGTACAGAAAGGAAGCCACCTTTCTGCTTTTCTCTCAATTTCTTAGTCAAAGCTAGATTGAAAACTTTCATTTTCAATTTTTCTGAATTTGTCTTCTTTCCGTATATTACTGCAATACCAAATATCAAATTGATATAAATGGGCTCACAAATTGATACAAAAGCCCACAAATTGATACAAATTTCTAACCGACATTTTCACAAACAGTTTATAGGCGTCCTACGAGTGGCATTATTTTACCAACCCAGCAAGCATTATGTTGCCCAACACATAATCCAGATTCCGGGAGCTATCAAAAATTGATTTGTGCACACAAAAATATGGTAAGAAATAAGAAAGTTTTCAGAATTTAAAACACACAAGAAGACGGTCACAGCAAAATTGAAACGTTTTTCCCCTTCAAAATTCAGTTGAAAACAGGGGGAAGAGGCGGGGCAGGGTATTCGTAAATAAAAAAATCAATAAAATCTCTGCACCAAAATCCATCGCAGCCGCCCAACTCCATCGCAGCCGTCGTGTGTCGCACCCTCAAGTCGTCGATCCGAAGCTCACCTTCCTCTGCAAATCGTAGCTCTTCTACCGTCGGAACCGATTCCACACTCAAAGAGAAAGAAACGCCTCGCCGGAATTCTCCTGAATCTCACATCTGCTCTGGATAGGAGATGAAAATTCAAATTTTAAATTTCAAAACTTGGAATGAAAAGAGATGGCTCGGATATACACTCCGGCAACAGATACAATATATTGATGTGATATTTCTGACTTTGATGTGACGGACACAGACTTTACATTAATGATAAAGGTAACGTAGGGGTAACGTAGGCTTAGTCATGGTATATTGTAGATATAGGGGCAAATAAGGTATACATATATTGAATAATGTCTCTCGGTGATATTAAGCTACAGTCGAGGCTTAATTTGGAATTCAAGACTTAAAATAGACCATGGTTGTGATTTTCTAAAAAAAAAAGTTGAGATTGAGGTTAACTATGGACTAGTATTCTTATCAAGATTCAAAAGTGATGTCAAGAATTGAGATTAATTAAGGATTAGAGTTCATTTTTATCCAAATCTATTTTCACGCAATTTAATACAATTAAATCAATATAATTTTTTATTTCATAGATTTAATTTTGATTTAACATATAATTTCATCTATCTTACATTTTTGTCTCAACCAAACACTAATTTACTCTTTCAGGATTCATTTGGTTCGTTAAATAAACTAATATAAATTAAATTATCTTATTTAATTTGATATTTGGTTTAATGGACAAAAGCTCAAGATTAATAAAGAATCCAAAACTAAAATTCAATTATCTTATGAGCGAAATATAATATTATCTTATGAAAGAAGTATGATAATAATCCATTGTTTTTATCTTTACTAAAATAATCCTCTTATATTGAAAAGGGGAATCATAATTCACTTTATTTTTTTTATGATATAAAGGGCAAAATTGTCAATTGCATATGTTTTTATTATTAATCTTATAATCCAAACATTCAAAATAAAATTATCTTCATTTGGTTCGTAAGATAAAACTATCTATCCGTCGAAAACATGCATATTTTCGACGGATAGATAGTTTTATCTTACGAACCAAATGAGTTACACTACTAATTATCTTAATCTATCAATCCAAATATATTATTTGACTCCTAGATAATAATCTCTAGATTAATATTATCTAATTTATCTTAAATTGTTTTTTTTATCCATTGAACCAAATGAACCTTCGTTGTATTATCTCCATCGACATTGAGTAAGTCTCTTGTGTTACACCGTGCAACTCAAGTTCATTTTTTAAAAGTTGCACAATTTATTACTGAAAAGTTACACAAATTATTACTGAAAAGTTACACCATTAAAAATACACTTTTCATAAATAAAATGTGCAACTTTTCAGTAGTACTTTGTGTAACTTTTTAAAAATAAACTTGAGTTACACGGTGTAACTGATGGATAGAAGACTAAGTCATCGACATTTTGTTCTATGTGCGATACGCATCACCGTCGTTGCCACGGCCACGTTGGTTTTCAAGTTGGCCACACTTCAAATACTCTCTCATCAGCAAATGCGAGCCACCGTCTAAAAAATAATATTCACCCAACTAAATTTATAGTTATTTTGAATATGTAAACTAAAAAAATATAAGTAAGTGTAAAATTAAATAAAAAATATTTTATTAATTTTTATTAATATAAAAAAAAATTAAGTGTATGAAAATAAAGTTGAAACTTTTAAATAAAATAAGAGTGAGAGTTATGTTGCACGGGTGCGAATACGCAGATGCGGGTGCGATACGATACGAGTTCGGGGATACGAGTTTTTAAAAAAATTAGGGTGCGATTCATTAAGGGTACGTCTATTTATTTATATTTTATTATAAATAATACCTAAAAAGTATATCTTTTATAAAAAAATTATAAATCAATTATAAATCATTTATATTTTTTATCACCTAAAATTTGAGTATATTCAATAATATAATATAATTATGTAAAAAAAAATCAATTCGAGTTACATTAGTTTAATATATAAATCATAGTAGTAAATTCAATCTAAAATGGGTGTCACACTATCAATTTAACTTATACAAAATAATAATATTTAATTCGTGCAGTGGATTCGAGAATCCGTTAGTTGGATTCGCCACGTGGCAGATGGATTCGCCACGTGGAGAATTCGGCACGAGAATTCAAGAATCTTACCCTTTTTAGGGTGCGGGTGCAAATCCGATACTGCATTATAATATTTTTAGAAGAATTCGTGTATCATAGAGTGAGAGTAGTTTAAGGAACGAAGGAATAACTTTTATTTTTCTTGTAAATTTATTTTAAATTTCCAAAAGTGATGAACACAACTACACAATGCATAGTTCAACTCTTTTGTGTTTTTTTTTTCCATTTTGTCATCGGCTTTTTTTTTTCTCTCTTTTCGAACTCTATAAGAATTTCACACGCAAAAAATATAATATTTTCAAGAAAATGCATTAAAAAAAACATATGGATTATTAATTAAAATTGACAGATATCCATTGACATTTTCCATTTGAGTTATTTCACTATATATGTAGGTTGAATTGATAGCATATAAATGATCAATATAGATTGCAACAACATATTTATAAATATATATATATTATAAATATTCAACATAAAAAATTTTAGGAGAAGTGGCAGTTTTACTTATTTTTATGATATCTAAATATTAATAATATTATAAAATTAATATAAAAGAGTATCATTTCATAAATCATAAATTAAAATCTCAAACGAAACAAAACTTTTGTTATAAATGTTTAATTTTAATTATATTGAATAATAAAATGTGTATTGCTGAACCAATAAAAGGAAGATATTAAAATTAATTTCTCAGAAATTAATTGATACGAGTGTGTTCTACTCGTAAAGTAGATGAATTTAATGTATATATACTCTCAAAACCAATTTATAGTGAGTGAGAAATTGAGTCAACAAATTAAAGGTTAAAACATTGAATTAAAGAGAGAATTATTAATTCTCATCCCACATTGAAAAATGAGAAAACTAATATACATAATATTAGTAAGAAGTCAATGAAGCTAATCAAATTATAGTTGATTGATTGGCAATCAATCACACGCGCATGCCGAATCTGTGGCCGTGAACACAAAAGTTTTGCGGGAAGATGACTCCTCAACACCCTTTTTATTTATATTATAATCTTTTATTTTCC
The DNA here is from genome assembly GCA_026898435.1 of Prunella vulgaris. NCBI lineage: Eukaryota > Viridiplantae > Streptophyta > Magnoliopsida > Lamiales > Lamiaceae > Prunella > Prunella vulgaris. The sequence goes on along the minus strand of JAPKLY010000017.1, from coordinate 1,675,796 downwards.
TGTGTAATATTTCTTCCCCTTGTATTTCCCTTCTTTTTTTTCAAGTAATATTATACTTTCTACAATCATATTTTTTCTCCAACAACTTCCTCATGATCTCTTATCCTAATATAGTAAACGTTTCATGTTTATGCAAGTACTCTATACGTTAATACGTATATATTTGATTAATATATAATAAAGCATATAAAATTTATCTCATGTCTGAGAGCTCTCGTCTATAAGGGCAGTCAAATACTCCCTTCGTCCCAAATCAATTTGCACACTTTTTATTTTGGGTTATCTCAAATCAATTTACACACTACTTAAAAGGAAAATATCAATTTGCGTGCACACTCACAAAATTTTCCATACAATATCCAATCAAATAAATAAGTCAATCAAATAAATAAATAATACTATACTATTATTAGGAGCGACTTTAGCTATTGCTCAAAAAGACATTAAGAGGGGTTTAGCCTATTCGACAATGTCTCAATTGGGTTATATGATGTTCGCTCTAGGAATGGGGTCTTATCGAAGTGCTTTATTTCATTTGATTACTCATGCTTATTCCAAAGCATTATTATTTTTGGGGTCCGGATCCGTTATTCATTCAATGGAAACTCTTGTTGGTTATTCTCCGGATAAAAGTCAGAATATGGTTCTTATGGGTGGTTTAACAAAACATGTACCGATTACCAAAACCTCTTTTTTATTAGGTACACTTTCTCTTTGTGGTATTCCGCCGCTTGCTTGTTTTTGGTCAAAAGATGAAATTCTTAATGATAGTTGGTTGTATTCGCCGATTTTCGCAATAATAGCTTGGGCCACGGCAGGATTAACGGCATTTTATATGTTTCGTATTTATTTACTTACTTTTGAGGGGCATTTAAACATTTATTTCCAAAATTATAGTGGCAACGAAAATACCTCTTTCTATTCAATATCCATATGGGGTAAAGGATATTCAAAACGAATTAACCAAAATTTTGGTTTATTAAGAAATGAAAGTTCTTCTTTTTTTTGCAAAAAGAAATCTCGAAGTGATGAGAACGCAAGAAAAAAGGAGGGGGGGTGCCCTTTTATTAATATTCTCCATTTTGGTTGATATTAACAAAGAAGGGGGGGTAGTCAAAGAAAATCGTTTTCTTCAAACAAAAATATACCTATTATGACTAGGAATGCGGTACAAGGGATTCGATTCCCCGAAGCTAGTAGCAAAAGAGCAGGTAAATAAAAGGTTTTTTAGAATTGATTTTTTTTGATCCTACATAATTGAAAAAACAATTTTGTTCTTTTTACGAACCTGATGTCGATAAATCCGCGAGTCTAGAAATTCATTTCGGCCAATTGAACCTTCTCGAACTGTTTCTTTTTAAGAACCAAAAAGATTTGGGCCAAAATAACAGATGCCAAGAAGACCAAAAGACCTTGGACACGCAATGGATCTTGAAGTACTATTTCTGCATCTCCCTGACCAAATCCACCCACATTAGGATTACTCGTTAATGTTGATTACTA
>JAPKLY010000017.1:1664293-1666793 GCA_026898435.1 Prunella vulgaris | reverse complement strand
TCCTTCAAGTTTACCTACTACGGTACCGGAGTGAATATGATCTCCACCGGACAGACGTAGCGCTTTAGCTAGTACACGGAAGTGCATACCATGATTCTTCTGTCTATCAATAACTGCATGCATTGCACGGTGAATGTGAAGAAGTAAGCCATTATCTCGGCAATAATGAGCCAAGCTAGTATTTGCAGTGAATCCTCCTGTTAAGTAGTCATGCATTACGATAGGAACTCCCAATTCTCTAGCAAATACAGCCCTTTTGATCATTTCTTCGCATGTACCCGCGGTAGCATTCAAATAATGCCCTTTGATTTCACCTGTTTCAGCCTGTGCTTTATAAATTGCTTCGGCACAAAACAAGAAGCGATCTCTCCAACGCATAAATGGCTGGGAGTTCACGTTTTCATCATCTTTGGTAAAATCAAGTCCACCGCGAAGACATTCATAAACTGCTCTACCATAGTTTTTAGCAGATAACCCCAATTTCGGTTTAATAGTACATCCCAACAGAGGACGACCATACTTGTTCAATTTATCTCTCTCAACTTGGATCCCATGAGGTGGGCCTTGGAAAGTTTTAACATAAGCAGGAGGGATTCGCAGATCTTCCAGACGTAGAGCACGTAGGGCTTTGAATCCAAATACATTTCCTACAATGGAAGTAAACATGTTAGTAACAGAACCCTCTTCAAAAAGGTCTAAAGGGTAAGCTACATAACAGATATATTGATCTTTTTCTCCAAGAACGGGCTCGATGTCGTAGCATCGCCCTTTGTAACGATCAAGGCTGGTAAGTCCATCGGTCCACACAGTTGTCCATGTACCAGTCGAAGATTCGGCAGCTACCGCGGCTCCTGCTTCTTCGGGCGGAACTCCAGGTTGAGGAGTTACTCGGAATGCTGCCAAGATATCAGTATCTTTGGTTTCGTATTCAGGGGTATAATAAGTCAATTTGTACTCTTTAACACCCGCTTTGAATCCAACACCTGCTTTAGTCTCTGTTTGTGGTGACATAAATCCCTCCCTACAACTCATGAATTAAGAATTCTGACAACAACAAGGTCTACTCGACACGAATGAGTTGGGCGTTAATGAAACTTTTCACAGGAATCTTTCACAAACTTCCCAACTAATACTAATATTATCAACTAATCAGAATGTTTGATTATTAGACCATGGTATTTGATTTACCAAACACATCATTATTGTATACTCTTTCATATATATAGCGCAACCCCGTTTTGATTTTTGCCCTTTTTGCAATCGAAATACCCAACCTAACTAATAATAAACGTTATTGGATACTATAAACTGAGCTATAGTAATGGAGAACATACGAAAGCTTTGGAATATTATTTTCGAGCACTAGAGCGAAATCCGTTCTTACCACAAGCTTTTAATAATATGGCCGTGATCTGTCATTACGTGCGACTATCTTCACTATAGAAGTAAAAAAGAGAAAAACAAAAGGGCTTTCTACATATGCATCGTCTAAAACAACGATTTTTATCAGCTGTAGAAAAGAAAGAAACTTCATATTCATAAAAGTTTAAATATGAAGAAATAGATCTACCTAGCTACTTTTTCTATGGATAAAAAAAAGAATCTAATTGGTAAAAGAAGCACCGTAAAGATTAATTAGCGGGGTTTGGGGCCGATACAATAATAACTGCGTACTTATGTCGTGTGATGATGGTAGATATACTTATCTCATGATGTGAGATAAAAACTAGGAATCCACTTATGTAATAGAGTCGATCCACTAAAGTCTTGAGCAGCGGTGTAGGATCAGATCCCAAAGATAGTAAGGCTTTTATTTCTTAGAAAGGAAAGTCTTTTTCAAAGATTCTATATAAATTTCTATACGAAACCGAGATAGTTACCTTTCAGAAAATTCTACCGATAGGGGGAATTTTTTCTTCTGAAGGTGGGAAAAAAGATAAAACGAAAGAAAACAATCCAAATTTCAGTTTCAAACTCATGTAATGCACCTCTTTGGTTAACCCAAAAGGTGGGATAGATCCACGAGAAATCCCATTCGTTAGATATGATAACGGGACACCAAAAGGATTGAACGAGGAGCCGTATGAGGCAGGAAACTCTCAAGTACGGTTCTAAGGGAAGGGATTAATCCGCCTATTCCGACCGGGGAGAACAGGCCATTCTCCAGGGAGATTCTGAAATTGGGGAGGCTTGGTTTGATCAAGCTGCTGAGTATTGGAAACAAGCTATAGCGCTTACTCCTGGTAATTATATTGAAGCACATAATTGGTTGAAGATCACGAGGCGTTTCGAATAAAAGAAGGCGTTATTTATTTAGTTTATTAATCTCGTATTTCGTTTAGTATAATATATATATATATTTGATATCTTTGTTATAATTAATATGAATTGTTTTTTGGAAAGAGCCAATCAAAGAATTTCATTATATCCCTTCTAAGTATTCTATTTCATCTGATATTTCGTAAGGATAAAATGAAGGGATAGAGTACAAAATAGACTT
>JAPKLY010000017.1:1584293-1659293 GCA_026898435.1 Prunella vulgaris | reverse complement strand
ATCTAATTAATTAATTAGCAGAAGAAACCAACTAATATATAATCATGATATCAAGATTTAAAAATTAAAATTAAACCCCTCCCAAATAAGGGCTGATGAGGAGACGAAGATGAAGGGCCGGATCTCTGTCAGTGGTTGTTCCTAGCACAATGCGTGATTTTTGAACAACCACGAGTGTAGGGATTTGCCCTTTCCCCTCTGCTGCAGTCGTAGTAAGAACGGCCCCTCCTGTTACATGGGACTCTGTTTCTCTTCATTGCATCATAGCTGATGTATCCCGACAATTGTGCCGACATTCTTCGGTTCATTTCCGATTCCATCTGCATCAACATATCCTCATCCACAAACACTGCATCATCATCTGCGTCATAATTGATATTGTATGTGGGGCTCTGCATGTATGATGATGGCATGCATAATGCCACGCACATTAATAACACTACCCATGAGTGATGGTTCATGAGTGAGAGAGAGAGAGAAAGAGAGAGAGATTGAAAGACAGTGATTCAATGAAGAATGGGAGCCATATATAAGTAAAGCCCGGTTCTTGCTCCAAGGTTTGTTAGTGTTTGTTGAAGAGTAGAAGATAATTAAATGAATGAGTTGTTAATTTATATAGTATGAGTTTAATTGAGAAAAATGGCATGCCTATGAGATGATATAACCTTTTTTTTAGCCAACTAGTTTGCATCTTCCGTTTGGAAGAGTTGAATTTGAATTTGAATTTACAAACTAGGAAATTGAGGGGGTCAAAGAGTGTGTTTTTATATAATCTTTTTTTTTTTTTTACTTTTTATATTCTATCTATCAACTATCTCTTATCTATTCATCTAGCTAGCTGCTACCTAAACATAAAAGTAAATTGTTATGGGATTGGAAAAAAATCATTAATTTTTTTTTAGAATACTACATCACTAACACTTATGTTCATGTGACACCCATCCTAATGTGTTCATGGGATAGCGATTTAGATATTATTTTATTTCAACAATAAACATGTATCACCTTGAAAGTAAATAATATTATTTATGTTTCTCATAAAAAGATATACTCCCACTAGGTTAGTAAATAAATATAAGAAATATTTTAAGTGAATGACTAGCAACATCTAAAATATAAAGTTATTTGAGGGGTATACTTGACTTTTTAAAATTAGTTTGATCAACTAATCAGCTTACAAAGTAATTTGGTGGGTGCAAATATTATCCATCCTTTCGTATTTGTAAATATTATTTTTCATCCATTACATGTAACATAACATAATTCTACTGAGGATGTCTTGCTCAAAATCTGTTAACATACGAAGGGGGCCAATTTTAGCAACACATATTTTGTGCATCACAATTTTATATAGGCCCATATTAAATGCACTCATATTTGTTAATAGTACATATTACTACTTCATCCCACAAAAATTTACATACTTTTCTTTTTAATTTGCCCCACAAAAATTTACACACTCCCAATAAAACATCGTATTCTATATTTCTTTTCCCAAATAAAAATAAAAGATGACCCAAAAATGAATCTATGTGTATTGGCATTAGAACTCGTGAATTGGGTAGTTAAGTAACCAATTACCCAATCTGAGAAAATAAAAGCCCAACCCAACCATTTTGTGTTGAACTCAAATTGCCTCCAGTAGTGTGCCATAGACCAAGTTTAATTTTATATAAACAATTAGAATATTCTCATTGGTCCAAGTTGTCTTAGAAAGACCAATTAGGTGATTTTAATACTCTCTCTGTTCCACATGAATTTGCACATTTTTTTTATTGGGACGTCTCACACAAATTTGTACACTACAAAAAAAAACATTGATTTACGTGCACACTCACAAACTTTTACACATATTTACCCATATGTCACTACTTTATATATAAAATAATTTTCCTTAAAAAATGTGCCGTCCTGTAGGGTGCAAATTCCTACGGGACGGAGGGAGTAGTTTCTTTACCACATTCAATCGTATTTTCATATTCCTTGATGGCCCACCACCATCACCATATAGGAGATAAATTAAAACCTTATGAGAATAAATTAAAATGTTCTCAACTCATGAAAGAAAATAAAAAGAAAAACTCTTAGCTTATGAGAGAAATCAGGTGATACCCGACATAAAAGAATAGCAGACAATAGAAGAAAAAGATTTAAAGAATGATATATATATATATAAAAAACCTGTACAAATTAAATAACGATCTATTCTCTAAAAATTCAAGATCGCAGTAAATAGTGCGATTTGGACTCCTAATGGAAATCGACTAACGTATCTAACAGTGAAGCACTAAAAATAAGCCGGGTGAATTTCAATTCATTTTATAGTCCCTTTTCTTTTTGAAATAATTTAAATATCTTAATGGTCTTTTCTCAAAAAAAAAAAAAAGCTTAAAAAGAATTTTGGACACAACGATATATGGTAAATATAAATAAGAGGTGATCCAAGATATAAACATATAATAATAAAATAAAATAAAAATACCACAGTACATGTACACTAGTATTAATAGACATGAATAAATGTACAGGAGAAATAGTATCGATGATTTGACTCACTAGGTCAACTTCCTTCACAACCAAACCAAGTATATGGAAGAAGACCATATATAAACAAACTTAATTCACACATGAAATCATCAAATAAAACCCATTTATAAACATGTCATGATCACTGATTATTGTTAATTAACCATCTGCTAACTAATTTCAGATGATATCAACAGCATTAACAAATCACGAAGGAGGAGGAGAAGGAATGTGAGCAACGCCGCATTCATGCTCAAAGCAATCAACAGGCTTCTCTGCCTCGCACTCCTTCTTACTCCTCTGCAACGGCTTTTCCGGCAAACAATTTCTCCGATCATCGGAAACGATCCCCTTCGACGTCAGATTACCACAGACGCCCTCCTCCTCGCAGAAGAAGTTATACGAGAAGGTGAATTTTTTCAAATTAGGGAGCACGCATATGCCCAGTGGAACAACCCCACTCATCTTATTGTGCGCCACGTTTAGCGTCTCCAGATGCCCTAGACCCGAGAGGCTGTAGGGCAGAGGTCCTACGATCTGGTTAAAACTGACGTCTAGTAACCGCAATTTGTAGAGAAACCCGACCTCAATCGGCAGGCAACCCGATATGCTCGTATTGATCAGAAGGAGCTCCTCCAGCGTGTCGGCGAAATTGGCGATGCTCGGGGGGAGGCAACCCCCGAAACGGTTATTCGCGAAAACGACGACCGAAGCAGAGCTCGATCCGAAATTCCGCGGTATGACTGAGGTGAAACGGTTATTGTTTACAAAAATTGCGTCCAGGTTCATGCTCAGGAGCTCAGGCGGCAATTGGCCTTCGAATTCGTTGTAACGGATGTCGAGGAAGCGGAGCGAGGTTAGGGAGAGGACGACGGAGGGGAAGGGGCCGACGAATCTGTTGTTGCTCAGATCGAGCTCGAAGAGCTGAGAGAGGCCGGAGAAGGTTTCCGGTAAGATTCCGCAGAAACGGTTACTGTTCAGATGGATGAGAGCGAGATCGGAGAGGAGGCCAATTTCAGGAGGGAGGAATCCGGCGATGTCTCCGTGGTTGAGATCAATGCCGGCGACGGTGATTACGCTCGTGTCGTTGGGATGCGGCGCGCAATAGACGCAGTTGTAGGCGCAGACGTCAGGGCCGATCCAGTTGGAAGTGAGATTACGAGGGTCGGAGTAGATTACGCGCTTCCACGCTTGTAGCGCTGTATATGCTTGTTGAAGCTTAAAGGCAGTGACATTAGCATGGACATGGCGGTGATGGTGGTGCTGAGTTTTGGAGGCGGTGTGTTTGAAGAAGGAGGTGGAAATGAGAATTAGGATGAGAGAAACAGAGTGAGAGGCCATTTTGCAGGAAATTAAGTGATCTTAATCCAGATGTAATTATAGGGATTAAGAGAGCAGTACTTGTTACAACTACCAATTACAGCGACCTTATACCATCACTATATGATTGTGTTTTTACCATCTTTTTTTCTGGCTGATGTTATATTTGTGCCTCATCTTATATTTGATTAGACGAATTGTTGTGCATCATTGCATGAGTATGTTGTGGAATTAAAATGAGGAATTGGAATTTGAAAGAAAATGAGTTAGCATCCCTTTCACGTTGTTTTCTCAGCTGCTTGAGGTTGAAAACTGCGAAAATATCACCTTTTCTTGAATTTGAAGATATGGAAAATATTGTCAAGATTTAAGGTAAATTCGTTTTAGTGGGGGGTAATTTTACAAAGTCTTCATCTTTTGATACCAATTGACTTGGACACCGTATTTGGCACCAAATGCTATTGTTTAAGTTGAATTAGAGTCCGCTTAATAACTTGTTTTTATTCATTTGTAATAATAGAGAAAATATACATTTTTGTTTTATAAGTTTCGTTGACTTTGATTTTCGTCCTCTCAAATTTTGAATTTTTGTTTTCGTCCTTTAATTTACCAAAAAATATGGTTTTCGTCCTCCTAAGTTTTGAACTTTTGTTTTCATCCCTTAACTTACCAAAAATCATGGTTTTCAAGAAATTCGTACGAATCAACGAGTTTCGAGCGCAATATAAGTGTCATTGTGGTTTTGTTGCACGGTTTGTACATCATATTCAAAAATGAATCCAGACAGAAGATTCTGTAGATGTAAGATTAGAATGTATTTGGAAGGGAATTTGTGGTTAAAAGTGTATTTTGTCAAGACCTAATTCCCTCCAAATACCCCTGCGTTAGTATTTTGTTTAAAAAAATAAAGAAAAAATGGATCCACGTGTGTATTACCGGTTGCATGACTGGTTATAGGTGGTTGAAGGACGAAAATCATAATTTTTTGTAAGTTAAATGACGAAAACAAAAATTCAAAACTTAAGAGGACGAAAACCATAATTTTTGGTAAGTTAAAGGACGAAAATAAAAATTCAAAATTTAAGAGGACGAAAACCAAAGTCAACGAAATTTATAGGACAAAAATGTGTATTTTCCCTAATAAATAATACCAAACATTTCTAATGGAATGAATCCTCATTCATCACCCAGAATTACCCTCAACCAAGCTGGTCCTTAGTTACCATTATGTATATATTAAACCGAGGTCTAATATTAATAGCCTTAACTTCAGAAAAAAAAAATTTGTGTTATTTTATTTTAAATTGCTCTTATTTAGAAAAGTTATTTCAAAAATAATTTTTTGATCTATTATTACTCTTAAATAAAATAAGAAGATGAAGGGAAGAATATACACCATATAGGAGGGAGAAATTGGAATAAAATATGAGATAGATTAGAAAAGTGCTGTATAAAAAAGGAGAAATAAATATAACGAAGAAGATAACAAAAATAAAATACAGAAAAAAAGAAAAAATCTAATTAAATTAAAAAAAATTAATTTGGGTAGAGTTGGTAAAAAAATATTTTATCTTAGATTAGAAAAGAACAAAATCCAAACTCTTAATAAAATAGATTTAAGTTGAACTGGCTAACAACTTATAAATAAGACTGTAATTTCTAATCTTCATTTCAGTTCTTCTAACCTTGAGGTTCTCTAGTTTTATGTAAAAAAATAAAAATACATGTTATTAACTTAACATGTATAAATTCAACTACAAGTGAGCAAGTAGTATCTTTAAATCTAATCAGTAATCAAATCTAAACTAATACTTCCTCTACCCACTAAATATATGCACAATTTTTTATACGTGATTTAATACAATATGTCGGCAGATATTTTGAATTATTATGATGTTCGTTTATAAATAAAGATCGTATTTTTTGAAAGTATATACTAAACTAATGTTGGCTCAAATAGTCACTTGGTCTATGCATTTCGTTATTTGGTTCATTAGATTTAGATGCTGTGTCTTTTGCCCTTTCTCAAACTGAGTTGAGCAGATTGACTCTCGGTATAATTTATCTTCATCCTTCCAAAAAATTCCACAGTTAGGTTTTATTCTACAATATCCGTTCGATTTATACCAAAACTTTTTTTTAAATGAAGTTTATATTTTAAAATTAATTTATAATATTTGTATATTAAAATATATAAATAATGCAGCCCTTTAAACTTTAACAACTAATTTTGTTTTAAAAAGCCGCTAAAATAGAATTTCATTGGACTTCTAAACTGTTTTTTTTTTAATTATTAAAAGATACTCCCTCAGTCCCAATATTTTCTTCATAGGTAGAGTTTCACGCATATTAAGAAAAAATAAAATATGTGAATGTAAAATTAAATAATAAAATATAAAAAGTGTACTTTATTGATTTTTGTGAGTGTGAGTTGTTTCCTTTTTTTGGGTGTGAAAAAAGAGTTGGAACGTCATATAAGGAAAGTGTGAAATTTATATTGGGACAGAGGGAGTATAATTCTTGTTTCACTAAACCTTTTTTACAGCTTATTAGAAAAATATTTTTTTGTTAGAGTTCGGTTTTATTTTAATATTGATTGATCCACTATTCTTAACTGAATATATTAAACTTAGCTCAATAAAATTGATGAATTTTCATTATTAGAAGTCTTATAAAATAAAAATTAAACATTTAGGATTTTTTTTTAAAAAAAAAATAGTTTGAGGACCCCTTATAGAAAGAAAAAAAGTTGATAGCTTTGGGTCTTTTATTGTATTATGCCTAAAAAAAATATTTTCTCTATCTATAAGAGTATACACACTTATATTATATATAAATTTGCTCACTTAGAAAAAATCTTAATGTGTGTACGTACTTAAGAAAATACATATATTTTTACTCACATATTACTCATTTCTTTTAAAATTCGTGTCATAACTAGAAATGCAAAAGTTGGGATTGAGTATTAAATGTCAAAATGCGTTTGATTTTCATATATTTCCTTCGTCTCAATTCTAGTTTCACGCTTATCATATTTAATCGTATCAACTTTATTTTTACATTTAAAAAAATATTTTATACTTATAAAAATTAATAAAATATTTTTTTTATTATTTAACTTTACATTCACATATTTTCTATTTTTTTCATTCGCGTTTCATCTTTAAATGTAAAAATAATTCTTAAATAGAGGGAAACTAATAAAGAGTACAGACAATAAAACCATTTTGCAACCGCGTCCAAGAAAGAGTTAGCAGGGGGCATGCAGGGAATTCTACCGCCAGAACAAACTACAACATTAATGTTCTAAAGCCAGCAGCAATTCATAACATGCAATTTCTTATAAGTTATCACTCAATCCAAGTGGATAATACAAAAGATTATGGGCGAGTTTACTTTAATAAATAGGATAAATAAATAATAATCTCATTTTAATGGGATAATTAGTTCATGCAACAATACATAATTTTTTTTATTACGAATTCATATCACATGAACTAAACATAGGATAAATGAGATAAATGGAATAAAAGTAGCAATTCTTCCTAATCGAAAAAAACAAATTAGACCAATGACAACAAAAAGAGTTCATCAAAAAGCAAGAATGTCAACAAATATGATAATATGAATAATAGGCAGCTGAACTGAAGTTAACTCAAACCTACAGAAACTATGGAATCAAACACTGAGTATGTATAAGAGAAGGACGAAGCATTCATTCACCTCTCCATCTCGCAGGAGTATGTTCGATTTAAAAAATAAAATAATGATACACTGAAAACATGCATATTTTCGTCGGATGGATTAGCACAGTACTCCAAGGATTCTTATGCATTAGCACAGTACTCCAAGGATTCTAACCGTCAAATTATATGTCAACAAGCCGACCATCATAATTGGCTTCGGACTTTAAGTAGGTTAAAGATGTAGTAGCATGCACCATTGCAAGTGAAATGGGAAATGCCCACAAAAGGATTCTAACATTCTCCATCTAAGTTTCTTTATCGGACAAATAGTGATTCGAATTTATGACCTCTCGATCATATGCAGTGGGGATTCTCTATCTGAACATCACTGCTCAAATCATATAAAGCGAGGTAACCAAAACAATAGCCACTTAGATATAACAACTTCCTCTAGAAACAGTCAAAATCAAGAAAACAGAAATGAATTACACCTTATAACTTAAACTAGCTCCATCAAATATAACCAAAATAGAAGTCACCAAAACAAGAATCTGTTCTGGAAATTTTACAAAATGCAGTCACATTGTTTTATAAGTTTATATGAATTCTATCACTCTATGCATTCATCATCATAAATTATAACATCAATAAAACCGACCATCCTAAGAGTAGTACACTAGTAACAAGGGATCATCATCAGTTGTGCTACTCCAACAAAACAACAGGGCATCAAATTGATGGGAAAAAAGAGTTAAATAGTCATAATCTCATCGCACTATTTCTATCAAGCAATAATTATTAACTTCATTTGCAAAAGTAAGCACCATATCTACCTACCTCGGCCTTCCCGTGGATGCTCCACCGCCATAGCTGCCGGAGCTGCCCACACCCCCTTTCCCCACACCTCCACCGCCGCCCATATGCTGAAACCCTCCAGAACCACCACCATACATCTGTCCACCAGGATTATACCCCATTACAGAGCCACCATAAATCCCTCCACCCACCACCGGTCCACCATTATATCCGCCACCGGGAGTCAAGGCAGCGCCACCACTGCTCCCTCCCCCTTCCTTACCACCCACAATAGAACTCTTCTCCCCCTCCATCTCCCTATACTTGGCCAAATAAACTTTCAGAGGCTCTACATATTCTTCAAAACCTAGCGTGGTCATAGCCCAAAGCAAATCATCGCCGTTAATGGTTTTCCTCTTCTCTCTCTGGCACTTGTCGGAGGCTTCGCCGGTCACAAAGCTGATGAACTCTGAAACACATTCTTGCACGGTTTCCTTGGCGTCCTTGGAAATCTTAGCGTTCGCCGGGAGAGCTTTCTTCATGATTCTGCTCACGTTTGCGATCGGCAAAAACCTGTCTTGCTCTCTGCTGCTTGCGTTGCTGTTGCTATGCCCACCTGAATCGTTGTCGGAATCCGCCATGTTCTTCTTCTCGATTTCTCACAACTAGATTGTTGCTTAATTCTTAATAAACAAAGAGGAATCCCCTGTTTTTGTGCAGAAAAGTCCTGATGAACTCAGTCTACAATTTCAGCATAAATAGAAAATTCTTTTGATTTAGAGCCAGAAAAGAGTGATTAGTTTCTTGTGCGAATATGGCGGGTTTTTGGCGGAAAGATTGCTCGACAGATTTATTTGAATTTTGTTTTTATTTACACTATTTTTGGGGTTGAGTGCGGCGTCGGAGCTCCGGAGGAGTGAGAGGAGAGTAGGGGAGAGAGAGGGGCAGGAAAAAGGAGCGACGGTGCAGGGTATGATATTTCCTGCAGACTGACACGTGGGAGTACCGTGACCGTTTATTTCCAGATAAGTGGGTACCACGTGTCGACAAAAGACCCGTTGATCATATTTTGTGTGAAGTCGATCTAACGATTGGGAATCGAGGAATGTGGTAGTTGGTGTGATTGGTCTGTTCCATTCGTGATTTTTCGGATGCAGTGTGATTGCATTTAAACAAATTTATTTTCTAACAAAAACTAGTATGCAATTTGTGCATTTAAATTTAATTTTAATTATTTTTAAAAATATAAAGTAGATATATTTTTTGGTAATTTATATATTAGTGATTTGTTATTTAGATATTATTAAATTATTTTTAAGTATTATTAAATTGTCTTTAAATATTAATAAATTATTTTTTTAGGTATTACTTTAGACTTGAAAGGGTTTCATACTTTAATTATTGAGTATTATTAAGTTATTTTTCGTGTATTGCTAAATTATTCTTTAGGTGTTAGTATATTGTTCTTCAGGTATTGTTAAGTGTTTGCAATAGGGATGGCAAAACGACCCGCCCCGCAGTTGATCCAATCCGTCCCGCTCTGTTTGGATCGGCCCCGATCTGCCCCGTTTTGAGAATGGAGCAGATCCGCCCCGCCCCGCTTGCAGAGCAGATCAGGCATGGATCAACATATTTTTTGCCCTGATCCGCCCTTCCCCGCTCTGCCCCGCTCCATATAATATTAATTATATATAATATTAAATATATATATATAATATAGAATTATATATATATATTTTAAAATAATCAAATCTTGGATATGATTTGGTGATTTGGATGGATTATTGTTGATTAAATTGTGAATTTTTAATATTTTGCATTTAGTTTTTTAATATATTTATTTTGTAAAATTATGAGAATTTAATAGATGGAGCGGGGCAGATCAGATCCGCCCCGCACGGGGCAGGCATGGATCTCAAAATGCTGCCCCGCAGTGGAGCATGGAGCAGGGCGGATCAGCGGGGCAGAGCACGGAGCAGGCATGGATATTGAGGTATCCGCCCCGATCCGCTCCATTTGTCATCCCTAGTTTGCAATATAGTTTATTAATGCTTGGTGTATTGTTGAATACAGTACGAGATATTACTCAGTTATTTTTCGGGTATTACTAAATTATTCTTTGGGTATTATTAATTATTTTTCAAGTATTAATAAATTGTTCTTCTAGTATTACTTAAATTTAAGAGAGTTTAATACTTTGATTAGACGTTTTTAAGCATTTTTGTTGATTTTCAACATCACCACATCAAAGACATGTGTGTCTATTTTAAAAGTGTAAAGTAAGCATGTGGATTAAAATGAAGTGAGTATTGTATATATTTTCATAAAATCTTATGAAGAATATCCTTTTTTCTAAATTAATTTATTGCCTTTTTTATGTTGCATCTTGAATAATTATTTTAAAGTACTATAAGTTTATAATTAAAATATATTATTTATTTTATTGATATATATCGACTTGTTTTTTTAGGATATTTGTGAATTGTTCTTGATGTATTACTAAATTGTAATGTACTTAAGTGTACTCAACAACTATTCTTATTTTTTAAATATCATTGTTATACATCGTATTATTGTTTAATAAATAATTTTTAAATAATCATAGTCGATATTAATATTAATAATAATAATAATAATAATAATAATAATAATAATAATAATAATAATAATAATAATAATAATAATAATAGAATATACCCATAATAGTAATATTTTAGAAAAAGAAATATGAATCTAAGTCCTCTCTTGTATTTATAGCCTATTAGAATATTATGTGTGTATTTATCAAAGTATATTTTCTACAAAATCATAATGAACCTATATTTTTTCAGGTTTTAGATTGACAAAATTCTTACAAATTATGAATTTAATAAGTATTTATCTAATTATATTTTCTATAGTCATAATTGACCTATTTTGTAGGTTTTAGACCAAAAAAAACTCTTATGAATTATGAATTGTGTATAATAAATAGTACTCTATCTAGTAAATAGTAGTACGTCATATGTTTATTCATTTAAAAAAATAAAAGCATGTTACGAAAACACACTGTTTGAAAATAGTTTTTTTTTTTAAGAGTCTTTTTGTTTTTTTTAATATCTTCAGAAAAATTTAAGAACTAAATGTGTTTTAATAAATCAAATCAACAAATAGGGAATTTCCCTGAGATAGGTTCTCCGGCAAGGCGAGAATGAGAATAACTTATCTAGAGTGAAGTTCGCGAGGATGAGGAGGGAAATTTCCCGTGACCGCAATAACGAAGATGGAGATTGACTCACATCCCTATTCCGTTCCATTAACATTCCTGTGCAACATTCCTGTGCAACATTCGTATTTGCAATGTTGTCAATGCTTGATCGACTGCATGTGATATTGAGTAGATTATGTAATAATCAAAGATTATTTTTTATGTATTTAAATCAAAGATTATTTTTTATGTATTTATCAACTACAAAATGTCTTTAAAATTATAATTCGATTCAAAGGCTAATTATTTGTTACTCTCCCTATCCCACATCAATCTTCACACCTAAATTTACACAATTTTTTAAAAGTGTTTAGTGAGTATATCATTGAAGGTGAACGTAAAAAAAAAGTAATGTCATTTTGTGTAAATATTTAAATACTGTAAAAATAAAAATTAAAATAGTAACGACAATTTGCACATTAAATTTCGGACATAATAAAAGATGACATGACAACCGGAGCAATTTTCAATTCGATCCACCAAACTAATTTTCGGTCACATTATTTTTACTTACACTAAAAATTACTTCTAGCACCAGATCTTTAACAGATAACTAATTTATGAATCAAAATTTCACCTCTAAAATGGTGAAAATATAAGCAACTTTTCATTTTCTTACATAAATAGCGATTGCAATTTCTCATGTTGTGAATTTCTTTTGATGATTGTGAGGAATTTAGAAGTTGTAATCAACAATGAGGCATTCAAATACAGAATAAAGGTGGCATGCATGTGTGCCCCAGAAAAGAAAAGGATTAAAAAAGAGTGGTTTCGTTGCATCGAATATTTCTACTTTCCGTAATAACAGCAGAGGCCTCAAAAAGTTTGTCAACATTCTTTTCTCATGAACTAACTCCAATTTCATATTAAACAGTTTAACCGACTTCTGCATAAAACTTGTGTGAACCAAATTTATACAACTTTCTTAATCAATTCCTATTACTATCACTTACATTTAGCCTACGGCAATATGTTATAAGCATTTTCTGTTTATTCCATAAACACAAATTGCGTGCATAAAGCAGTATTTATAACCGAAACAAAACAGGCAATAAACATTCTGTTCCAGATAATTTTGCATCAGGAAAATAGCATTCTATTCTCATTGAAACTTAATCCATTTGTCAAGGAGTTTGAAAAACATTAACGGAACGCTATTTTACCATTTAAAGATGGAATGACTAATTTCACAATGTTTCTGAATAAGAAATTGAACATCACTGTAAAAAGCCAACTACTTTTATCGAAGTCTTGAGAAAAAACATCACACATCACGATTACAAGTTTGATCCACTATTATACACAACATCAAAAAAAAAAAAAACACAGAAATGATTGTTTGTGAAACACAGCTCATCAAGATAAAGAAAATAACTTAGTCGTCATCATCATAAGCAATCTTAGCCACCCCCACCAGATCCGTATTTCTTACCAAAGACAATAACCTGCAATCTGTCGTAACCAGCTAGCACACCAGCACCTGCAACAGCCCTTAGAATATTGGCTCCAGCACCCTTAAAGAGGGACTTATATCCTTCTTTCTTGACGATTTGAGAAAACGCATCTAGCGAGCTGTTATACTTGACAGCCTCGCCAGAAGTCATCATCATCCTTCTACGCACAGTATCGATTGGGTAAGATGCCAAACCAGCACCAATGGTTATACCCCACCCTAGCATGAAACTAGCCAAGAAGCTATCCTGTAAGCACAAATAAGACATACAGAATTCAAATACAGAAGATGGGAAATCTTTCAGAAGATATCTCGGACGTTTACCCGTATATTTACTGGATTCACCTATTATAACACTCAAAAGTATCAAAGAGAATTCCATAAGCTCAGAAGATAACTACTTTTATTTTGGGATTTACTTGTCCAGGATTAGGACTTCCCCACCTCCGATCCATTCAAGTTAAAATTTTAAAATCCTATTTTCACATCTCATACTCCATTCATACCTAAAATAACTATAAATAGGATTTTAACTTGAATTTTAACATGAGATGTGAAAATAGGATTTTAAAATTTTAACTTGAATACTAACATCACAACTTCTCTCACACTCATTTATTTTCTTTCCTAACTTTGCTCTTACACAATACATTAAAATAATATAACATCAATCATACTCAAACATTGTTTTGAAACAGAGTAAAATCACACCCTACCAAAATCTCAAAACAAACACATACTTTTACTGTTTTACTATTGATCAAGAATTTTAGATCCAATAGTTTTAAAGTCATGACTTCACATGAGTACCTATGTTCCAAAACAAACATACCCAGAGTACATACCTGCAGTTTATCAGTTAGAACGACAGGTTTCAAGGAATCATACATTCCGAAGTAAAGCCCACGGTACACTATAATCCCAACACAAGATATGTTAAATCCACGGTATAGTCCAGCAATACCATCAGATTTAAGTGTTTTCTTGTAAACATCAATCAATCCATTAAACTGTCTTTCACCACCCTTTTTCGCAGCCTTATTATCATTTGCCAAGCGTGTCCTAGCATAATCAAGAGAGTACACAAAGAAGAGAGATGAAGCACCAGCAGCACCACCAGATGCCAAGTTTCCAGCAAACCACTTCCAATATCCATCCTTTTCTTTTTTGAAGTTGAATAGTTTCTTGAAGTAGTCTTTAAAAGCAAAGTTGAGGGCCTGCAACTCAGAACTAACTGCATCAACTAAAGAGAGTCGCATGTTTAAGACTATTACATATCAGGTGTGTGCTAGTTAACCTGAGTAGGGAAGTATCTGATGACATTTGCTGTGTTGCCTCTCCAGAGAGCAATTACACCTTCATCCTTCATGGTTTTAGCAAAGCAGTCAGAAATGCCCTTGTAAGGTTCAGACAGCCTACCAGCTCTGATCATCTCATCCTGGTTTTGAATCAAGAGTTTTACTCTCTCAATCGGAGCAGCAGCAGTCTTGGATACTGCAGCAGAAACCCCTCCCATGAGGAAATCAATCATAAAACCAGTAAAACCTTTATCTTTTTCGACTGGAGACTGTATGAGGAAAGGAGAGATTGGTGGAACAATTCCACTTTCTTGGAATGATGGCATGGAAAGACTCCGTAGTCCTCCATTAACATATCCAGCAGTTGAATAGTGCAACCCAGCATTTTTAGAGTGCACGTAAGGCGAAATTGAGGAAAACAGAGATGACTGGCCATGTATCTTTTGATACATGGATGTATACTGCATATTGTCCTCCATACTTGCAGTCATTGCAGTGACCTGTGAAGTAAATAATTTTTGATCATGTGATGGCCAGTAAAAAAAATGCCAAATGAAGCTGAACTGATATTCCAAATAAGAAAGAACTTTCCAAATCATAATGTCAAGCATAATTTAGTTTAATTAAGACTAGCAATTTTACACTCAGAACTAGCTAAGAATTCAAAAGAGGAACTCAAGAATGCTACATCCTATGTATATACAGCAAAATAGAATCAACTCAAGCCCAAGAATGTTCAATTAATATAAATTGATATCTAATAATGATGACTACAATGCAATGCCTAACCAGCACCTCCACAAACAAATACTCAAACTTAGCAAACTAAGATCATACGAAAGTCCACGAAATCCTTCAACTCAGTAATGAAACTAACAAAACTAAATTACTGCTAATGCACCAGCAAATATCTCCAGGAAGGAGTTTGCAGGTTATTGATAACGGTATAAAATTAATTGATCCTCTCATCAACAACATAATTATTATTTTTCCTCTTCTGGAAAAAGAAAATGCAACAATACATAAGCTCTCTTCAACAGCTGAATTTTCAGCACAATCGACTATGACGATTGATAACCATCAAAATACAAAAATACATTACACCAGTAGTAGCACTGATACCAAACATTGCACTACAAACAGATAGAACAAAAAATGACTTGAGGTATTGCAAATTTGATATGTTACAAGTTCATTTGTAAAATGTTACTCAATTTCAGTTCAAAACCTCGAAAAAATGAACTGAACCACAATAAAATTGGGTAGAGAAATCGACAAAGCATGAATCCACCAACACTCTTAAACATCAGATCGACTAAACAATCAGCCAATCAAGCATCTAAACGAAATCATTTACAAATTGCGAAACAATACACGATAGGAACAGCAGCAACAAATTGAAACTTCATACGGAGAAAAATAAAAAAATGGTGGAGTGATAAGTGAAGGACGAATATTCCAGTACCTGCGATAGGTCGGGAGCGATAAGAAACTCGGAATCCAGAATCCAAAGAAATGGAGGAACGAACCAGAAAAGGAAACTGTAATATACATATAAGTGATTCAGTGAAGTGTTTTCGAGGACTTAGGGCTTTGTGGCAACTACCAATCTGACCCTGTAATTCCCTTAAATTCCCCACATTGCCATTGATTTCTTCAAAGTCGATCTGCCAAGCTTCTAGAAACGTAAAAATGCCTTCAGATCTAAATATGGTATTGTATTTGCGTTTGCGTCAACTTTTGTCTACACCTGTATTTTTCATATGTATTTTGTATTTGCGTCAACTTTTGTCTAACATATGTATAGGGATAGCAAAATAACCCGCCTCGTAGCCGGCCCGCCTTGGCCTGTTCCATTTGGGGCAGTCCCGCCCCGCCCCATCCTGAGAATGGGGCAGCTCGCCCCGCCCTACGCATGGGGCAGGGCAGACATGGGTTTGCATTTTTACTGCTCTGTCCCGCCCCGCCCCATCCTGCCCCATTGTGTATATATTAAATAAATATATAATATTTTATAATATATAAATACATTATATATATAATTTTTTATAACATATAAAATAAAATTAATATCCTACATTTATAATATATTAGATAAATTTAAAATTATATTATTTATTTATTTATTGTAATTCTAATGCAAAATTATTTTTGTGAATATATTTTGATAAATTTATTGCATTAATTTTATTTTAAAATAATTTTTTATTTGTCTAAAATATATACTCCCTCCGTCCCATAATTGTTTTTACACTTTCCTTTTTCGTTCGTCCCACAATTGTTTTCACACCCTATAAATAGAAACTATTACTTTAACTTTATCCTCACAATCCAACTAATCTCATTATTTTAATAATATAATTTTACACAACACTCTACTTTTCTTAAAAATTGTGTCATCCCAAAGGTGAAAACACCTGTGAAACGGAGGGAGTATTATATTTTGGTATAAAATTAACATGGGGTAGGGCGGGGCGATCTGCCCGCGATGGGGCAGACATGGGGCACAATGTTCTGCCCCGCAGTGGGGCATGGGACAGGACGGGGCGGCGAGGCAGAGGCGCGGGCAGGCATGGGTTCTTAGATACCCGTTCTGCCCTGCCCCGCCCCATTTCCATCCCTACATATGTATGTATTAATGTATATGTGTTTGCGTATAAAAATAGTAAAATTAAACCAACTGAAATGTTTAATGATTAGCATTGTATTTCTAAACTTCTAATTATTAAAGCTCTATGTTAACTAATTTTATTATAGGCAAGTAGGTTTCTTGTGAACTCGAGTTCACATAAACTCCTATTACTATGATGTGTAATACTATCACTGTTATTATATATATTATCACTGTTATAAAAATATACTTAAATTTTAACAGTAATAATATATATGCATAACAGTAATAGTAAATATACATAACAGTGATAGTGTATACATATGACATTGATAATTGAGAATCCGAGTCATCGTGAACTCGGGTTCATACAAGTTTTTGTCAATGCAGTTTATAAGATGTATTAATTTTTAAATAATTTTTAAATTTATTAAATTTAACTAATAAAACTTATAAAATTATTAGTGATTTATAATACATACTAAGTATTTATTAAATATTAATTACAATAAAACTATAGTTATTTATGTTTTTATATTGAGATTGAAGTTGATTTTGGTATTACAGAGTGAAGGGATGGTAAAGTCTAGGATTGAGGCAAATGGGTGAGGGGGGAAATACATTTTTAGATCTAATAAATTGTTATCAATTTTATCTAATAAAATTTTTTGAGAAAATTTATATGCTCCTTGGATTTTATTAGCTATTTTAAAAGTCACATTTCTGTGAAACATAGTAATAAAATTAATATCATTACATACATTTATTAATATCATAATATTAATTTACAATATATAAATGCATATATTTAAAAAGAATTTTTGAATAATTATAAATTAATAAGAATTTCGTTTTCTATTACGATTCAACTTAGTTAAATTAATGGATCTGATTTAAATTTTGGGAGAGTGGTGTTGAAAGACTGCTATTCTTTTATATGTAATTATGTATATATATGATATCTCACAGAAGAACACTGAAAGGCTAAAGATATAACACATGTATGTATAGTAAAACAAAACAATCTTGTATGAATACAACATAGATATCGAGAAGATGATATCAGTGATCTAAGCTTAACACATGGATGCTTTCTGTTTTGCAAGAAGTTGCTTCAGCTTTTTAATTAGCTTTGGGTCTGAACACATGTAATCTTGGAATGACTCCCTCAATGTCTTCACCAGCTTAATGTGATCTTCAGCTGGATCAAAGTTGAGCATCTTTCTGAATAAACTTTTCCAAAGATCAACCTTCCAGTACCTGAAGACGATAAACGAGCAAGACACACAAATCTCTTGTAAAATCATATAGTATATTGCAACATTTAAACAGCAACCAACTAAGCATTTACAAGGGAAGGGAAGACGAACCGTTTATAATGTGATTTGGGCTGATAAAAGAAGGTACCATCAAGAGATGCTATTTTCTCAATCTCCATGTATGAATTATGAAGCATCACATGAACTATAACACACACACCGTACATGTCCACCTACTCCATCAAGATTAAAACTAGTCATGTGCATGCACATCATTTGGCAGGATTATAATGATCTGAGGCGTACCTGATACCTCCAAGGCTTATCCTCTTGCATCTCAATGCAACGGAAACCCGATGTTCGACTATCTCCCACGAATATGGTGCCTGGGGGAAACAGACTTAGATCGATCCCTCTTCCCCAGTCCACAAGGCATAGCCCCTGGATTGTAAAATCATGATTCTTGATAATGTCTTTACCAAAAAAAAAAAAAAAAGATTCTTGATAATGTACAAGTGATAACTAACTGGATATTGCTTAATTGACAAAATTATAGTATAGAAGTAACCTGATCACGCCATGTTCCAGTTCGATGGCGAAATTCATTTTCATCTCCTGTTGGATCATCCCTGATATGTGTGCATGTTATCATGGCTTTTGAATCAGATGAAACACTTCAGAAAAATTTTCAATTATAACACAAGTGGAGAAGTTCAGATAAGAAACTCGTGCAAATCAAGCAAAAGGGCATGATTTACACAAGAAATCATCATTCAAAGTTAGAGTTCCACCATCCATTTTGTTTTGGAGGAAAAATAATAATTAAATACCTTGAATACCGGATGAGCAAATTATCAGGTTTAAAATCGCCATGGATCATTGAAGCACCATGCAGAGTCTCAAGAATTTGAAGCATCTCGATGGTGTAATAAATACACAGCACTTCTTCCATTGACCCACCAGTGACTACATTAGAATTGATGGCATCCTACACAAGATTTAGCATAAAGTAAATGATGGAAATTCAAATATTAAACTGGATGAAAATAAGTACTCCGTATGCCAACCTGAAGAGTCCCATGAGCAAAATAATCAGACACCAATATACTATAGTCTGAATAGAGGTGCAACCGGTGAGCAAAGCCAAAACTCTTCCTCTGGAGAACAGAATTCAAATTATATGAGCTAGAGTTTAATGCATAAATGTAGTATAGATATTGTTTTCCAAGTTTAACGTACCTCGTTTTCTGGAATTCGCACATCAAGTTGACGGTACATGTAAAACTCCCAAGGAAATGGTGGCTTTTGAATCTGTTTAATACAGGAGAATTCATAATAAATCCAATTATTTCTCTCAAAGTTGATTCCTTCCAAGATGCAGGTATCACCAAATATGACTACCTTAAGGGCAACAACATCATCAGGATTGCTGTTCACATATGCTTTAAACACTTGAGCGAATCCTCCCTGACCTGCACACCCTTTTATCTGGTACTTCTCTCCACCTTCACGCATAACAAATCAAAACCAGATTGAAGTCAAAAATGAAAGATTCTATCAACGGAATGCAAAGATATATGTATACTTAATTATTTAAGATGTTAGAGATTTAAAATTGTGTTTTCACATCAAATATTTCACTCACACCTAGAATACCTATAAATCTAATGTTACTCTTCTCAATACTTTTCTCTCACTCATTCATTACTAACATCATAACTTTTCACTCATTCATTCTCTTTCCAACTTTATTCTAGCACAATACATTAAAATAATACAACATTAATCATTATTAATCATTGATTTGACATAAGTCAAAATCCCACCTACCTAAATCTCTAAACAAGCACATATTTTTACTAATCATAAAAATTTCTAAATCTAAAGATTTTATAATCATGACTTCGCACGATCACCTAAATTCCAAAACAAACATAACCTTAAGTCAGATAGGACCACAAGCCTTAACAAAAATTTGATTGTCTAATTGAACTTTAACTAGTATTACCTCCATCCATAAAAGCTTGTTATTTTTTTTTTTAGTTGTTCCACAAAAATTCGCATACAGCCATACCTCTAAATGAAAGTATTCCTTTGAATCTTTACCCTACACATTTTACTCATGACATTTCTTCTTAAATAATATGCCACGAAAGTATCATACTATATTTTGAGGGACACAGGCACTAACTATTTTTAGATCTAGCCCATAATTATTCTAATAAGACCAGCAATGGACCAGCATGCACAGTGGGCAACTAACAGAAAGGCATGCAATGAATATAATTCCCCATAAGAAGATGCAGCTAAATACAGGTTAGCAAGCCATTCATGGCAGGAATAGAAATAGCATGTGTAACATTTAAGATTTGTAAATGAATGAATTGGGCAATATCTGTGAATAACATGTTAATATAACTGAAATACCTATATCAATGGTTTTATTCCGAGCTGATTTCAGCAAGGAGGATAATGACACCTTTCCAGGATATGCTCTGCTACTTGGTTGGTAACCCTACGAAGTATACAAACTTTATAATCTTATAAAATTGAGAAAGTAATATGAAATTATAAATGCTAATACATATGATGGCATGATGCTTCACCTCATATTTTACAACTTGAGAATCCATTTTCTGCAGTAGGTTTTTGAGGGTTGCGACAGACCATGGATTAACAAAATTGTCAACATTCTCTACAGAAACGTCATTTTTCATCTGTACAGAAAGTGGAAAGCAATCTGAGTTGGAGCTACGTTGGGTTGACGAAGATATTCACACAAAACTAAGCTAAAAAGGTAAAAAGTGAAACATTTCTTAGCCGGTTGAAGCCAAATGAACTCTAAAGTAATGCTGAGGATAATTGATATTGTAATTTTCTTTGCTATCCCATGCTATTATGCTAAATAAAACAAACTAAATATGTAATTATTACAATCATAATATTCCATTAAAGCTAGGGAGATATGGCATTATTACTTTCTTCTGATTTTTCATCATGGAATTGCAAATGTATTTGTAAAGAGACTTGTAGATCAACCAAGTAATACTAGGTGAAACAAACTTCCAAATTCCAATGTCAAGCAGGTAATTCATTTCTCCTTATCTTTATGTGCAAATGACATCTGTTTGCTTTCAATGACAAACATTACACTTTCTTCTAGATAGTTAGTCTACGTAAGTTCAATTGTTCAAAGCACAAAATAATAAAGGAGAAATATGTTGCTCCTCTGCAAAATGCTTTTTTAATTCCACTCGAGCCACTAGTGTCCTGTGAACAATTAAAAGATCAATAAGCCAGACATACCTTTTGAAATGATCCATTAGTTACTATTTCAGACATCCTCTCAAGAAATAGCACCTGTGCTTTTTTCAATCTCCCTAGTGGCTCAGCATTTCTGAAATGCAAGAACACCCTTATTTTTGAAGAATTCATACTTAAGAGGGAGTTTAAGTTAACATTGTTTATAAATACAAAACAACAAATGTAAGAGAAGTCAACAAACCTTGAGATGCCAAGGTGATAAATCATACAAGAATCAATCAGCCTGCCTTTCGCTTCCAGAAACAACGCAAATGTTTCATATAGCAAAGCTTTACGAATACAAATCTTGATATCCATCATTTCTTTAAAAATTTCTTCATAATCTGAACGACCGTCCATCTGTTAATTAAACAGAAGATCTTAAATTTCCCCAGAAATAGAGATGTTCAAAATTAGCAATTACTGGTTCATTAATCCAACTACAATGTTATAAAATATCAAAGCACAATCCCTTAAGTCACAGAGAATTTATGTTCAATAATTATGATAAACTATTACATGATCATGCGTATAAACTAGAAAAAAGTTTACCAATTAGAAAGTTAATTTAACTGAAAAGAGCAATCTTAACCCACTATTGCTCCACCACAAAATTAAAAATCCCGAACTAGAATGAAGTTCAACAATATTACATAGAGGAACCAAATCTTGAGGAATCTGACGTCATCTCGAAAACGCGGATCGTACTTGAAGGTACCAATACAATTGGCAACGAGCGCATCGAAATCTGCATTATTGTTGAGCTGACCCGAACTTTGGCTTCGCAACGCCTCGGCAATGGACCTTCAATACATAGAAATCGAAATAATTAAGAGAAAAACGAGAAATTATAGGAGCAAATCGTGGAGATCAAGCGGATGTATATATACGAAAATGAAATAGAGATTTACTGGAGCCAAGGTAAAAGAGGATCGTCGGTAACGTTACTAACGCAGGAAGCGTTGGAGATGCTGACGGAATTTCTCGAAACGGCGGTCATCGATATCTCAAATTCCGGCTACAGTGGAAAAGGAGCAAAAAATCTGTACGTTTAAAATATTTTGAAATTCAAAAGCAAGCGGGATTTTGGGTGGGGGTGGGGGGGCTGGGGTTTGACCAACCAATACCTCCTATCCTAAGTTATATTTGCAAAAGGTAAGTATATAGGAAAATACATTTTTTTCATCCATTATATTTGGTTGTTTCGGGTTTTCGGTTTTTACTTTTTTAACTTTTGAATTTTATCCTACGATTTACTATATCTTATTTAAAAAGTCTAATTTTTTTTTATTATTATGATGAAGTCATACATAAAATCTTTGATTGGTGGAAATTAATATTTGCCCATTTAAATTTAAAATTCATTAAAATTTAACGTAAATTACTAATATTTTATGAAAATTCAAATTAACTCTCCTATTAAAAAATCTAATTTCAAATCTCACCCACAAAAGAAATTTAAATTCTATTATAAATTTAAAATATCGCAATTTTTATATTAATCAAAGAAATATAAATTAAAAAAATGTTTTTGTATCACCAGGTGCACCGTGTAACTCAAATTTATTTTTAAAAATCTTATATGGATATTGTTGTGGAAGAGATTGATATAGAGGTGGTGGATAGTATGGTGATGATGGATAAGTGAGGTTGATATGTGTATGATTGAGGAGAATATGTGTATGATTGAGAAGGACAAATCATATTATAATCAAAGCTTTGATTCCAATATGATTGGTTGTATCTGTCAATCTTCTTCAATTAAGCTCAAAATTTCCTACAAAAGATTAGCAAGTATCAACACTCACTAAAACAAATAAAAACAAACAAAAGAAAACAAGAAAAGCATACAACAAGAATTTAATTGACTAACATGTTGATTTCCAGACAATGGCACCAAAAACTTGTTTGTCTAATTTCTAAATGCAACATGCAAGTATACGTGATTGTTGTTATGTTAAGGCAAGTGACCAAGTTAAATATCGAATCAAGGGAAATAAGTGTTAATCCAATTTAATCCCTAGAAATATACTTCTCAAGACAACGAAAGTAAAGACAAGTTCGGGTCCTATTCTAACAAAATGAAAATATGGGTGAACTAATCTAACTTTATTAAAAGTGCAAGAGAATGGGTGTACGCTCTAGGTAGGGGTGGCAAAATGTGCCCAACCCATTTTTCAGGTCAAGCTGGACCTAAAAAATATCAGCCCGAAATGAACCAGGCCTATTTGGCCCGGCCTAGTAGGCCTGTCGGGCCAACCAGGCTCGGGCCGGGCTTGGCCCGCATTTTTTTTTTAATTCTGCAATCTAAAATCGGTGCAAAGGCCAGCCCAAAAGGCAAAAGGCCCAAATATATATATGTGTGTGTGTGGAAAATATGTTGCATCAGGTTAAATAAAAAAAAATTACTCAAGAATTTAAATTTGTTTTTGCAAGTTTTCTAAGTCAGCAAAGCTTCTCAGCTATCATCTTATGTTGGAATGACTAATAGTTGATGCAATATTTCAGCATCATAATATTTTTATTATTTTTAAATGCTAAAAATATTAAATATAAATTTATTTATTAAAGTAATGGGTCATTTTGGCCCGGTGGCCCGCATAGGGCCAGGCTGGGCCATTAAAATGAAGGCCAGATTAGTACTGGGTCGGGCCCGAGCCGGCCCATAAAATACGAATAACCCGATGGACCAGTGCCAGGCCGGCCCAGCCCATTTGCCACCCCTAGCTCTAGGTAATCTCCATTATGCATCAATTCAAACATTAATCCATCCTATAGCTATAATGAGTTCCATCAAATGATTAAACTAGGTAATTAACACCTTATTAAGCATTAAATTCTCATTTGAATGCATAATACTCATATTGGTTTGTTCTAAACTCCTAGCAATTCACATTGACATAGAAACCAAAACACAAACACTTGGTGTGCACTACAATCAATTAAGAACAAAATTGAATTAACTCAATTCTCATATGTTGCCAACTCAATCAAAGAACTAATCTCAAGAAGCAAACAACCAAGTCTCAAAGGATCATCCAATTAGAGAGTTTTAATCATCTAAATCAACATAATCAAGATATAACATGAATCAATACAAAAATTAATACATAACGTCAATCATCCAAAGCATAGGAGTGATTAGCTCATGGCTAATTGCATGAAAACTAACAAAAACACCATGAAATCAACCAATATTCAATGAATTGAAAGAGAATTTAAAATATCTTACCAAATGAGAGAAATTTGCACTAATTGGAAAAACTTCAATCCACAAGCTTTAATGAAATCGTCAACAATTCTTAAAATTGAACCATATAAATGTAGAGAATCTAATGGAGATCTATCTATTACAATTGATTAAAAATCTAACGGAGAAATCAAAAGGAATTTGAGAAATTTAAGTAGAAATGTAGATAGAGAGAGAGAGAGTTGGTAACTACCCCCTAATCTAATCTATCTAAAAGTATGATGAAGTAATCCTCATTATGCCTAAGATCTAAGGGAAAGGGGTATATAGGTGCCTTGGACGAAAATTACCAAAAAGTCCCTAAAAATAGCAAAATACACATTTTTGCCCAATTTAGTACATACACCTACCAGATTGATAAATACATCTACCGTTGGTTTTTCACACCCCCTCGACCAAAGCACAAGTGGCGCTCGACCAAGATGGTCGAGCGGTGCATGTTTTCTGGGACAGAGCAATTTCTGCTCGAGCAAGGGTTTCAACACTCGACTAAACTTGTTTTCTTCATTTCTTGAACTCTAGAACTCCGATTGACTCAATTCTTTTTGCGTTGCGATTCTCTCTTCAAACTCTTTTCACATGGTACATGATTTGTACCATTTAGATTGATTTAATAAATCTAAAATTTATCGAACTTGCTCATTTTTCCACATTTTTGCCTCATTTTCCCTATAACTTCACATTTTTTTGCAAAATAGGTCAATAATCAATTATATAGCAATTAATATCATAAATTCAATCAAAAAAACCAAAAATCATATCAAAATGAGCATGAATTTGATGCAAATATGACCCTAATCTATTTGATTGCATTTGTTTTTGTGGATTTTTGGTGTATGATTGGATCCTTCAACAAGTAGGTGTTTGTGAATGACTGTCTGTTTACTTAATGGTGGTTCTCTTGTATGATGTTTATAACTCCCCAAAACATGATCTTTGAATTTACTTTCTTGTAGTGCAATACCTATTTCCGACATGAGGCTTCAATTTCGGCAAAGAACAGTTGACGAATAGTGGTAGGGAGGTTTTCCAGCGAGTGAGAAACAATGATGGCTGTCGTGATGCACCTTCGAGTAGGGCCAACTGGATAATAGGGTTCCACCGTTGAAAATTCAGAGATACACAATGCTCTATTCTATGTGGCTTCGAATTGAGAGATTTTTAAGTGTATCTATTATCTAGGTGTTATTTTTTAGTGCATCTAATCCTGCAAATTTTTTAGTACATCTATTTTTGAATGTTTCTATTAATCTGAGCAATATCTATTATTTTTTAGTACTTTGAATTTTTTTTTTCAAGCGTATTTTTCCAGTTTCTTAGATCATAGTAGTTTTTTTGGTAATAATTTCAATATGAATAAGTCTCTTATGTACTAGTTGCACCGTGGAACTCAAATATTTTTTTAAAAAGTCACACCATTTATTACTAAAAAGTTACACCATTAAAGATACATTTTTCAGTAATAACATGTGTGACTTTTCAGTAGTATTTTGTGTAACTTTTTAAAAATGAACTTGAGTTGCACGGTGCACCTGGTGCATATAAGACTAAGGCTTTCAATATATGTCGGTTTATTGAATTTTTTATTCATTTTCCATATTTTAATTTTTTAATCGATTTTAATTTTTTATTGTAATTTTGTGGTGTATATAACACTGAAGTTTGAACTTTTTTGAATTTTTTAATGTTCAATTTTGGGGTTCAATTTTTGGTTTTCGGCTGTATACGTTTTGGTAAAATATTGTAAAATACATTGTAGTCACATTCTGTTCAATATTATTATGAATTATATAAAAGTACTGTAAATAATTGACTTTTTCGTATATTTGCACGTTTTATGAACTCAAGCAAATCTACCCAAAAGCAGATGGGTATTTGTAGTAGAGCAAGTATACGACCAAGTAGTATCGACCTAGGACAAGAGAGAGCTATGGATCCCCGTAGTCATGTGTTGGCATAAGTATTATAGCAACGATTCCAGTTTTAAAACTAACAATTGCAAATATCAAGCAAGTAAATAAGTAAACTATCCTAACTTCGCTTAGAAGTGCAATGAGTGAGAATGCTCCGGGTGTTATCCTTATGACTTAAACTAATGCAAAACGTGCTCTAATTACCTATCAATTGCTATTTCATTGGTGATGATAAGGGCTACCACTAATCAAATGAAGACCTATCCCTTTTGAAGCTTGTGTGATCAATTCTAGTTAACTAGCACCCAATTAACTACAAACGACACCTAGGATAGTGAACGCTAGGAGGTTCGCACATATACCGTCCCTAGTTTCCCCCTTCACTAAACTCCCCAATAATCAATTAAGGTATCTAATGTCACTTGATGATAATTCTAAGCAATCTACCACATCTCGGGTCAATAAACCACTAATTAAATCTAATCAATCACCTAATCTTTCTTCACATGACCAATTAACCACATACCCAACCCTAGTTGCAACATGTAATCATTAATCATGGAATAATCAATTAAATAAATCAATTAAATCAAGATAAACACATCAAGGGAATCTAATCACCAAATCCATAGCAAAATCAAGTTAATCAAAGCACAAATACATCAATCTCCATCATAATTCAAACACCCAAAGCATGAAATGATTAGCCCATGGCTAATAACAACAAATTAAAGGAAATATACAAGAAATAAACAAAACCCATACCAAATTGGAAGAGAATCTTGCAAAATGTAAAAGATATTACCAATAGATGAAGAAAAATTGCAATAAATCCAATGTCCAATCCAATCCTTGCTTGATTCTTGAAATTAAACTCAAAATTAAGCTAATCTATGGAATCTAATTTAATCTATGGAAGAAATTGTGAAGAGATTGAAGAAAAATGCTCTAATGGAAAGTTGGGAACCCTAACTCTTGACTCTAATCTCTCAAAACCAAAAATTCTGCTGCCAAAAACAATTTTGGTGCCTTTTATACAGCTCTCAGGAACATGCCACGTGTCGACATCTGAAGAAAAATATCTTGGGTTGCTCGACCTTGCAGGGTTGCTCGAGCAAAAAGTGCTCAAGCACGATTTCATGAAACGCTAAATAGCTTTGATTTTTCCCGATGCTCGATCTAGCAAGGTTGCTCGACCGAAAATGGTCTAGCAGCTCTCTCCCCTAATTTGCTACGTAAAATTCTTAAGGCTGCTCGATCTAGCAAGGTTGCTTGACCACTGAGCCTAGTCGAGCACGACTTTGAAATTCGTTTCAGTACTTTTCTCTTCTGATGCTCGAGCATGCACACTTGCTCGACCTAAACTACTCGAGCAGATCTTCAATTTTCCTCATTTGAACTTCTTCATCTCAATCTTGACCAAATTCCTCTCAATTCTTCCAAAAATTTGCTCTTCTTCCAATTGTGTCTTTTCAAGTCTTTTTTATCAACAAAATTTCCTATAAATCAAACATATAAAGTGTAAATCAATATGCACAATATTTCAATGAATTCTCACTCAATTAACAAATAAATCTATCAAATACCCACAAAAATATTCACAATTATATCAAAATTTATGGCCTAATCAATAATTCAAAAATATTATCGCATTTTCATCGAAAAAGATGACAATCGAAATTTTAAAAAATTTATTAAAAGTAAGAGTCGAAAAAACATAATAATGACATAAAATACTGGAAAAAAAACTCAAAAGTAAAGATGCATATTCAAAAGTATTGTCACGACTCGCTGAAAAGATGTTGATCAAAAAATTCTTTCTTATAGTTGTTTACAGTAAAAAGTTAGTCAAATCATTAGTGAACAACACTTGTAAGACATGAATAATAACCATCACATCAAGGACTTTTCCCCTTATTTGTAATTTCAAAAGGTTTTATCACTTATTTGTGTTGTGGTCTTTAACTTTTCCCCCAATTGTAAACCACCAAAAAATAAATAAATATATATTTATCGTACATTAAAATTAAAATTTATAAAAAAAAAGTATGAAAAATTATCATATATGTTGTATAAGTCAAATACTTTAACAATTTATAAGCTACCTAAGAAAAATATCTTATAAACTTTTAAAAATAACTTATAAAATGCTAGAAATTATTAGATGTTTAAAATTAATTTAGCCAAACATTCTCTACATTGTTGAGCTCAAAATTTATAATTTAGGCTTACTTCTTGGCCATTTAAATTGAGCAACACTTATGTAAAAATTTATACCGTAAAAATTTTACTAAAAATACTCAAAAAGACGCCGCTACCCTTATTAACGGAGACCATCCATTGTCGGCGAAGTTGTTAACTAAAGTTTCGGCTGAATTTTTGGTGATTGAATATTGGCTGCATATGCTAATATTGTCTAGCATTTCAATTCTTACTGATCATGACTCAAGGTAATATTTTAATTTTCTTTTTCTTTTGCTTTTTAGTTTATTTTTATTTTTATTTATTTAAAATTGGTGTATTAATTTAATAAAATTCAAGTAATATTATATTATAAATATAAAAATTCTTTCTCAGATTATATTACTATATACAAAAATACAATGTATTATTTAATTTCTTTTTTAATTTTTTTTATTAATTTATGTTACTAATATGTTGTTAATATAATAATACATTTTTAATACCTTATATATATTATATACGTACAATATATATTTTTCTAAGGACAAATAAATATTTGTAAATATAATAACACACATTCAATTTTATAGTAACACACATTTGCTTTAATTGTAACACATATTTGCTCTAATTGTAACACAAATTTGCTCCCCAATTTGTGTTACTACATGGGAAAATGTGTGTTACTTTAAGAAAAAATAATTTTTATAAGAATAAATATGTGTTTCTTATTTATTCATCATCCCCTTAAAATCAATGTATAAGAATAAATATGTGTTTCTTATGTTATTATATGAAAAAAATAATTATTTCTATAAAAATAAATAATATATTTATGAAAAACTAATATTTATAATTATAGTAACACACATTTAATTTTTATACTATATAAAAATATTTATTCTATAAAAATAAATGAATATATGTCAAAAGAATAACATTTTATATGATAGTAACACACATTTGCTCTAATTGTAACACCAATTTGCTCCCTTGTTTGTGTTACTATAGGGGCAAATGTGTGTTACTTTAAGAAAAATTAGTTTTTATAAGAATAAATATGTATTTCTTAATTATTCATCATCATATTAAAATCTAGGTATATTGAATCATTTAGTAATACACTTTTTACTATTTTATATGTGTTGTTATATGAAAAATTAATTATTTCTATAAAAATAAATAATATATTTGTGAAAAAATAATATTTATTTTTATAGTAAAACATATTTTACTCTTTATACTATATAAAATATTTATTCTATAAAATTAAATAAATATATGTAAAAAGAATAACATTTTATATGATAGTAACATACATTTGTCTTAATTGTAACACACATTTGCTCCTCATTTTGTGTTACTATACAGGCAAATGTGTGTTACTATATGTGCAAATACATGTTTTTAATTTAATCATTATATCTTGAAATTTAGGTATGTTGATTCATGTAATAACAATTTTTTTTACAATTTTATATGTGTTATTATATAAAAATATAATTATTTCTATAATAATAAATAAATATTTGTGGAAAAATAATATTTTCTTATAATAACATATATTTTGCTTTTATATTATATGGAAAATAACAACATTTAATATAATAGTAACACAAATTTTGTCTTTCAGTAACACACATGTGTCTATATAGTAATACAGTTTGAAAGTGAACTTTTAAATTTATGATATAATATTATTTGATTTTTTTTGCTAACATATTAATTTATAAAAGAAAAAAGAGAAAAAGTTATGTAGTTAAAGAAGTAGATGAAATAAATAAGCATGCTGGGGCCTGGGAGGGTTAGTCGCGCGAGAAAGTGAAGAGGATTAAAAATTCTAGAAGGGCATCTCCGTCCATTTTTTTATTAAGTTTATTTTTAGTAATTTCTACGGTAGAAATTTCTATATGAGTTTTTGTCTTTAAATTTTCCAATTTCTTTTAGATATTTTTTAAAGATTCCACAGAATCTTACAAAGTGTGAGAGACACACATATTAAGAAAAATTTATAAAAGAATTTTTTTTTTTTAGGTCTGCAAATTTTTTTTGGATATTTTAAAAAGAAAAGTCTACAAATTGTTGTAATGAAATGAGTGAATAATACCTATCATCATGATTCCTTAGTTTCCAAATTCTGAGAATTTGCTGTCATTAATTAACACAAACTAGGACCATGTGCAGTGTTGAAGGCCTTGTACTCTAGAGAGGTACATTTGTTGGACCCATAGAGCATGCATGAGGAACTTCATTTTTTAGCATCACATGAAATTTCACAAGGTACAACCCAGATTGGCTTCGTCCGGCCCACCACCGCATCAGAGTTGTACCTTCCCTCCTCTGATAGGACACTAACAACATTTTTCCTACTACATGTGAACCAAATGAACTCACTCACGTTTCGATCGCTGATTCGATCAGCAAGAGAAGATGTAAGAAAAATCCACCAATGAGGTGAGAGAGAAAGCAGTTGAATGGTGTTTGGCATCCCCTACAAAATCAGAGCCCACACCAACAGAATCGTCCCATCCAACATCACAAGGGATCTGATTTTTTTTTAATAATTAATTAAAGTATTTAACCTAGCTAACATTTAGACTGTATTGTTTTGAAACCACTCACCTGGCCACCAGGCTCTTCACTTGAGTGAGTGATCCGGGTTCGATTCCCTTTGGGAACGAATAGGAGGGAGATATAAGGTTGACTTGAAGATGAGTGTATGGAGACTTGGTGAACTAACTTCTAACCACTAACAACTAACATTTACCGATAAAAAAAAGATTGTATTATTTTGAGGTTTAAATGTGAGGAGCATGTTAAAGTTTTAGAATTTAAGAATTTTGAATAAAGTATGAACAATAAATATATTAAAAATATGAATAGTGTGAAATTTAATTTTATGTCAAACCATTTATAAGTATTTTTAATTAGGATATATTTTGAAAGAATTTATATTGTAAATTGAATATAAAATCTAAAAATTTAAATTTAAATTTCAAACTCGTATGGAACAGGAGCCGCAAAATTCTAAATCCATCGGTGAGTCCGAAAAAAACAGAACACTAGTTTTCCTTTAGTTTTATGGTGTAGGGGGGGACCCACCCCCACTCACGAGATTGTTTGATCCCCTCTTTTGTTTTCTTTTGTTTCTTTTTTGTGACTTTAATTTGTGGATGAGTTCTTGATGAGACATGTACCCTCGTGCTTGATGTTAAGAGGTCTTTGTTTGTTCTTATCATCATATGGCATACATGTGTGTGTGTTCTTTCTTGTGTACGTTTGTATCTCTATATGTATGTGTGCCTTTTCTTTATTACACAAAAATTTACAATTTTCACAAATTTTACTATTCATTATATGCACCATATGTATTTGAATTTTTAAATTTAATTTTGATTCAGTTTTAATTTTATTAAAGTGTACAGTAACATGTCAAATTGTATATTTTTTTAGGGATTAAAGATTTATAAGTCATATAACTTTGCTTCATTTTAAATTTGATCCTTTAGATTACACATTTTGATTTTGGTCCTTTAAGTTTGAAAATATTTTTGATTTTGGTTCTTTTACAAACTTATAGGACCAAAATCAAATTGTGTAATACATGTGGACCAAATTTAAATTTTTGACAAGTTATAGG
This sequence comes from Prunella vulgaris, assembly GCA_026898435.1. Taxonomy (NCBI): domain Eukaryota; kingdom Viridiplantae; phylum Streptophyta; class Magnoliopsida; order Lamiales; family Lamiaceae; genus Prunella; species Prunella vulgaris. The sequence continues at coordinate 1,626,808 of JAPKLY010000017.1, read as the reverse complement.
ATAAAAAAAACTTTAATCCCATTTTTTTTTAATAATGAAGGTGTGCTAATTAGATCTTGGTAATTATTGATTATTTTTTAGAATAGAACTGATTATCGATTGAGGATTTTTTTTTTTAATTTAAGCACATATCATGCACAAGATGTATAGTATAATGACTCTTAATAATTTTTTTAGTGTTTATTAATTACAATAGATTTTTTCAAAATTTATATTTTAATATAAGTACGAACTAATTATTTATTATTTATTTCATGTCATGCAAGACACAAATTTATTTAGATCTCATGTGGTATTAAAAGTTATTACGATTGGTTTCAGATTTTGGGGTATGTAGAACAATAATTGAGTATGCAGAATATCAAACTTTTTCCATTCATAACTATTACTCTCTCTATCTCATAGGAATTTGCACACTTTCTTTATTTGGACATCCACAAATTTGCATACTACTAAAAATAAAAAACAATGATTTACGTGCACACTCACAAATCTATACACATATTTACCCATATATCACTATTTTATATATAAAACACATATTCCTTAATAAATGCACTGTCGCGTATGGTACAATTTCTTAAGGGACGGAGGGAATAATATTATTTATTCTTTTTAGAAATATTTATGTCCTTTAATTATAACAATTATTATTATTATATCCTTCATTTCATACTTTTTTTGTGAAAGTATTATATATCCTTCTAAACTAACACTCCTTCCTTTCCTCCCTCTTGTATTAATTTTCCGGTGTGCACGTATTGATTATTATAGAATTTAAATATAAAATTATATTAATAGCTTAAATTAAATGTAAACTTTAATTAGGATTGAGTATATTATATACATGCTACCTAATTTTTTTTTAATATAATATTTCTTTACTAATCAAAATAAATACTCCCTCCATCCCAGAGCAATTTGCAAGGGAGGAGGGGCACACAAATTAAGAAAAAGTAGAATAAAGTAAAAAAAAATAGTGTTTTGAGGGTTAATTTGGTAAAATTTTATGTAAAAAGTGAAAAAGTTAGTTGGATTGAGTGTAATGTGGGCCCAAAAATTGAACAAGTAATGATATTTTGTGTAAATATGTAGATATTGTGAGGGTGAAGTTTATAAAAATATTTTCTTTTTTGGGTCTGCAAATTCCTTTGGGACGTCCCGAAAAGGAAAACTTGCAAGTTTCTCTGGGACGGAGGGAGTATAAACTAAATTTATTTTATCAGTTTATATGTATTAAATTTCTTTTATTATTGTTATTTTTCTTTAATATGAAAAGATTATATTGTGTATGAGTGTATTAAAATGTTTAACCAATCATATAATTTTAAAACTATGCACTAAAATTCATTAAAAAGAATTTATTTTTTTAAATTTACATAATCTAAGCAAAAGCATTTAAATTTCAATTGTATGTAAAGTCAATAAATAATCACTTTTATAATAACAAAATATATATATATATATATATATATAGAATTTAAATTTTTATTTTTATATATGCAATATATATGTTAAATTAAATATCTTAGTGGACAAATAGTTTGATATATAATGTGTTGAAAATAAATTCAAAATAAAAAATATAATTGAAATTGTTGGTATAAAGTAAAAGATAATACTATTTTTTCTATAAAATTAACTCAATATCTTGGAGAGCGAGTCTCACTATTTCACCACCAAGTAAGTGTACTACACATGCTCAAACAAACATTCTATTTTTCTCTCTTTTCACCCCACTTTTATATATGTATAGATTAGGAAGATGACATAAAGGCTTAATTGTATATTAAATCACCACTTTTTGTAAATTTGTAATTTAATCTAAACTTTTGGATATTGGCAAAATAAATCACTATCTTTACTGTTTTTGCAATTCAAATTTTGGGTAGTTTGCCCTTTGCCCGAAAGTTAATGTGTATGTGGTCTAAAAAACAAAAGATATTGATAATTTTTTAAATATGTGATTATTGTTAGAGTAGAATTTATAAAAATATTCCTAAGTGTACAAATAATTTTAGCATAAAAATATATGAGTAAATACAAACACAAGAAGTATAATTCCCCTTTTTTACTTCACCACCAAAAAGTTTCAGTTTACAACCTTAATTTTTTCAATTTAACCCCTTTCATTATTTTGTAAGTTCACTCCACATTCAAAAACAAGAAGAAAAAATATACGACACATTCTTCTGACGATGTCCATCTCCGACCTCCGGCACCACCACCATATTTTTCAACGGACGCGCACCACCATTGTAGAATTTTCGATGAACAAATTTAAGAATTTATTAGTTTTAGGGTTTAAATAGTTTTATATATTGAAAAGTTTTAAATGATTTTGTATGTTTTGAATGAATTTTTGTCGTCACTATTTTACAAATATTGGCATTGAAAATCGATTGGAAATCGTTTGCAAAATTTCATTGGATAAAACCGATCGAAAAACGCGAAAAAATCACTGGAGGCATTTGTTCGACACTGGTTGGTGGAACAAATGCAAAATGTTCGGAAAGAAATTCCGAATATTTGTACTTTGTTCAGAATTTTTTTTTGAACATTTTGCATTTGTTCCATCAAAATTTTCGAACAAAATTTTTTAATTTTTTTTCGAACACATGTAAAATGTTCGAAATTTTTTTCCGAACAAAGTATAAATGTTTGGAATTTTTTCCCGAACATTTTGCATTTGTTCCACCAACCAGTGTGGAACAAATATGTTTGAATTTTTTTTAAAAAAATATATTAAAAAAATGTACGTAAAAACCATTAATATGCATTTGAATAACTATTATGATGTTGTATTAAAACCATGTTGCGAATAAAAAAAATTTATAACCTTTTTGTTCGATAAAGTATGCTTAAAGAATTGTGGAGTGAGAACAATTCAAATCTAGGTTTTGAGGGGGGAGGGGGGGTTGAACTGATCTTGTTTATTTGTGAAATATATTTAAAGCATAATTTTATCTTTTAAAATTTATTTTTAAAATGAAGAATAAAAAGGGGGTGAAGTACTCATAAAAGATGGTGGGAATATCCTGGTCCATTAGTTTATTGCTTAGGCCTCATTTGGTTGGTTAGATAAGTTAAGATAAATAAAATTATCTTACCTAATTTGATATTTGATTTAATGGACAAAAGTCCAAGATTAAAATTCAACTTATCTTATGAATGGTAGATAATATTATCTTTAGAAGAAATGTATATTTATCTTTACTGAATACTCCTCTTATATTGGTAAAAGAATCATAATTCGCTTCATTTTTGTTTATAATATAAAGGACAAAATTGTCAATTGCATAATTTTTTTAATATTAATCTTGCAATCCAAACATTCAAAATGAAATTATCTTACATTACTAATTATCTTAATCCATCAATCCAAAAATACTATTTAACTCACAAATAACAATTTTTAGATTATAATCTTGACTAATCTATGTTGAGTTATTTATCTTGTTCATTGAACCAAACGAAACATTAGTGTATATCAATAATATAGTGACACAATGACATGTAGATAATCAATGTTGGAAATAGTTGGTTTAAGAGGATAGTGATATTATCCTATAATTTTGAATAATCTAAAACAGAAAATGAATAATATTACTTAATAAAAGTACTTTTTAAAGAGTATTATCAAGTTTATGATAATATAAAGCTGTTAAAGTGGAGATTGAGTCTGTTGGACTAGCTCGCCTCGTCATTAAAAAAAAAAAACAGAGATGATTGTGCCAAATATTTTTTTAGTTCATGGTCCAATTGGGTCAACCCTTGTAGGCCGCAAGCTTTAGCGGGTAGATCACCTATCTCTTGATCCCCGTAATTTATTTTATATAATTATAACAGCTAGTAAATTTTTTTGGGATGGTCACATCCTGATAGGGATAAATTTTTCACCTTCTCATCTATTTTTAAAATTTGCACATCGCATCTTATCCAATATACACATCTATAATATTGGATAATATTTTTTATTAAGAATTGTAGCTACTAGCTAGCCGCCGTAAAATGAAAAAAAAAATTAATAGTAATTTGTTTAGAAATCCAGTTGCACAGGGAAAGAATGATTTTTAAATGTAAAAGTGTCATGGAAATCATGTAAAAATAAATAATTAATTGGGGAAGCAATAATACAAAATCAATCCCGGCGTCGTTTTCCTTGATTGTGAGTGTCTTTCTCTCTACGTACGTAGCTTCCCCACAACAATACATACACAAAAACAGAGATACCTTGAGCTACATACAATGCCTACACGCGTATATATAAAAGGAAATCACAAACAAACAATGCAAATTGTGGTCCTCAACTTTCCTCTCAAAATTCCCACCACTACCCACCCTCCTTACTTATTCACCATCATCACTCAGCCACTTGCACCAAACCACCAATCATGAAGAGAGACACCGCCGCCGACTCCGATGACGACGATGACAAGCGCAAGAGGCCCTCCATCAAGAAACCCGACATGAAGACCTGCCAGGCCGACAACTGCTCCGCCGATCTCGCCGCTGCCAAGACTTACCACCGCCGCCACAAGGTCTGTGAGCTCCACGCTAAGGCTCAGATCGTCCTTCTCGCCGGAATCCGCCAGAGGTTTTGCCAGCAATGCAGCAGGTCTTTTTAATTTTCAACCCTTTTATTAATTTCATATCACATCTTCTTCTTCTTTTTCTTTACTAGTAGTATTACTTTAAGCTTTGCCGTTGACTTAAGTAGGTTATTTTATTAATTAATTAATTAATTGCTTAATTAATATACTCTATTTCGTAATAATTAATTTCTTGATTTGTGGTATCAGTAATTGGGACCCTTAATTTGCCCTTCCAATGACCAGTATTAATTAGTTATATATGTATTACAAAATTGCAATTTGGATAAGATATATACTGGGCCTAATTCATGTGATGTCTAATTCTTTCCATCTAAAATCATTTTTCTATATGTAGTTCCATGCTATGTTAGTGACGTTTGGTCTCTGTCTCTGTCGTCTTTCACTTGTCCCAATCTTAAATTATTAGTAGAAAATTCAAAATTAAGGTATTACATTTGCAAGTACTCCCTATATATATAAAACCAAAATTATTCAATGGATAATTTAAATAGTAACATTAGGTTGTATATATTGAACACTTCCTTTTTTCTAAGGCCCAGAATTTCGAGTGAAACAAATCTAAAATGGACATTGAACCCTCAACGATATGTATTCGTCAATTTTGAGAAATTGAGCTTGAAGATCAATTTGTCTTTTGACATGCACCTATATATGTATATACCCAAAGGTCTATTTTTTTTTTCTTCCTTTGGCTAAAAATAATTAATTAGCTAGCTATATGATCATTAATTTTAATCAATTAATGATTTGTGCATGCAGATTTCATGAGCTTTCGGAGTTTGATGAAGCCAAAAGAAGTTGCAGAAGGCGTTTGGCGGGTCACAATGAGAGGAGACGGAAAAACCCGTCGGAGGTAGAAGGCTCGTCGTCGACAAGTTGCACCCGTATGAAAGGCAACAACGGGGGGAATGTTCAGTTGAAAGAAATGGTGTGCGGACAAGTTGATGATAGGGGAAGGATTCAAATAAGCGTCCAAGAAACTTCTAGCTACAAACACTTCCATGTTCGATAATGCAGCTCCCTCTCTTCTGTCATGCATCATCGCTCATTTTAGCATCTATCCCAAAATTAATTGTAGCTCCGATCGAATTCTTGTGTGTTTTGACCTGATGATTTCCAGCATCTCATCACTATATATGCAGCATGTTGCCAATAAGTATATCATTTGATGTACAACATATTATTATTATCTTTATCTTGGAGACCTAGCTAGTTTTTCGAAAAGTAATGTTGTTAGATGTGTTTTATTCGATATTGTGTTGCATTTTAGCTTAATCTTAGATGAATTTTTTTTTAAAATGTGCATCGATTGTTAAATTTATAAGTGTCTTGGCTTTATTCTAAAGGACAAGGGATTCATGTTTTTGGAACAAATTGTCAGATGCTCATAAGTCATAACTCAATCAGTCATTCTATGTGTAAGCATATAAAAATTGCTTTCCAAGTTAAATAATGACACGTGTATAAATTAAATAAATATCAACATATATTACTATTTTAATTTTGAAGATTTATCAAATTAATTCTCTAATTAAATAGTAAATTGATATTTATTGTACACGATACAAGTCGTTATTAAATTACGAGTCTTCTGGCACTCGTAAATGGCAATAAATGACTGATTTGCCCTATTTATGAAGACGACGGAAATCAATCAAGCTAAATTTGGTTGATTCGTAAATCCTGCTAATCAAATCAGCATCAGCCAACCGGAGCGCGCGACGTGTCAGCGCAAGAAAGGAAGGTCTTCACCTTCAGACCCTATAAATAGGGGGTCATTCTTAGTAATTCAAAATGGTCCACACCCATAAAAAACGAACGAGTAGCAGCAATCCTCTCAACGACCAAAACTGTGAGCTAAGAAGATCCATCGATCCAGCTCTCCGAAGATTCGAAGATCATTCTTCACCAAATCTGAAGAAGTTCTTCGAAGTTCAAACCGTTCTTCATCAAATTAATCCTCCAGAAACATCGTTCGACCCAAGACAAAGGGGCCAAATCCCTCTGATCCGATGTTTTTCTTGAAGAACTCTTTGAAGATCAACAAGCCTTCTTCGCCGTCTTCAACTGTTCTTCGCCAAATCAAGTCAGGAACATCCTTCGATCAGAAATAAGGAGCTCTATCCCTCTGATCAGACGTTTTCAGCCGAAGAACACATCAAAGACAACAAGCGTTCATCGCCGCCTTCAACTGTTCTTCACCAAGTTCATCCACAAACGCACTTCGATCCAGGAACAAGGGGTCAAATCCCTTCGATCAAGTGTTCCAGTTCAAATCCAGACTTGAAGATTTGAAGATCGTTCTTCATCAAATTCAAGGTTTTCTTCACCAAAATCTTCAAAGACCAACGCTCGATCCAAAACAAGACAACACAGTCCTTGGATAAGCGTTATCAAGTCAAGCTCAAGTCAAAATCAAAATCAGACCAGAGTCAAATCAAAGTTGAAGGAGAATCAGAGTATCATAGCTAGAGAGAAAACCCAAAATTCTTGAAATAAATTGTATATCAATTTCAAGTGTTAATAAATTTTTATTACACAAGAATTGTTATCACACGATGTATACAATGCGCAGTTAATTAGTAATACCCTCAAAAGTAATCAATAATACTCGATTAAAAAATAAATCAGTAATACCTTAATTATAAAAAATGCATAATTCGACGTGTTACTGTGTGTTTTTAAAAAAATAAAATTGAAATCAAAATTAAACTTAAAAATTAAGTGTATGCCATGTACAAAATACATTTGAATTTGTGTAACTCAATATATATAATTGTTTAGGTAATCTCTTATATTCTAATTAGTGAGAAATGAATGTGGATTAATGAACAAGTAAAATTATATATATATATTATGTTCCCTTTGTCCACTATATTTATACACTATTTCATTTTTCAATGGGACTAGAAGAGCACATGAAAAGGTTGGAGGGGAAAGTAGAAGATATCAACAATTGAGAAGTTTTTATGAGGTATTAAATGAGTTACATCTAATAGAGATACATGCTAAAGGACCAAAATTTACATGGTCAATCAAGAGAGGAGAGTTGGCAGCAATAAGAGTCATTTTGTGGCTAACCAAGAATAGTGAGAAAAATTCTTGGGTTTCAAGCAACAAACTTGGGTTCTATGGTTCGGATCACACAGAATTTCAAAGGGTATGGGAACAAGGATACACTTCATCTTTGAGAATAGTTGGGTGGGAAAAAAATGGTTTTTGCGATACTCTCAAACAAGCATGGCACAAGGAGGATGAACACAACAATCTACCTAAGAAAGTTTTTGGTGAGGGGAAAGAGTGGTAGGTTAGACTTTTTTTTATCAGTAAAAAAGCTTTATTTATTTAAAGAAAATGGGTATAAGAAATACCCACACTACAAAGGACTAAAATCTCATTATTGCACGATATCGAATAATAGGTTTAAGACAATACATCAAGAAAACAAGAACAAGAACAAAGAGACACTCCAACTAGTACACTCAAGTTTTAACACCCAAGAATTGATCTAGGATTAGACACCCAGTCTTTGCATAATACCCATTTCACCGCATTCCAGCTCCAAAGTCTTGCTTGTACTTCATCAGTGATCTTTTCTCTCAGTACTTCTCCATTTCTAAAGAGTTTCGAATTTCTTGTTTTCCACAGTATCCATATAACACACTCCCAAATGCAAATTGCAACTAGCTTACCTTCCTTACCTGATAAAGAGCTACTAAAAAGAAGTAGACTCTCCACAGGCGATGAAGGAAGCGCTGTCCTAATACTTAACTATTTGCAGCAATCCATCCCAACATTACAAGACAATGAGCATTCAAAAACTAAGTGTTTTACCGTTTCCGTATACTCTCCACATAAGACACAACCGAGATCGTCTCCATCATGCAATATATTTCTCCTATATAGATTCATCCTCGTCGGTAATCTTTCTCTAATTACCCGCCATGCATGAACCTTCACCTTTGTCGGAATTAATTTATTCCACACCATTGAACACCCTTCCTCAATCTTTCCTTCTTCCTCTTCTCTTGTCTCTTCAATAAACAAATCATTCATACACCTCCTTGGTTTTGAATTGTCCTTCACTTGAGAATCTCCATCTCCATGTATCAAGAACGTCCTGCTTCAAAATACACATATTTAATATAGAGATTAGTTCGTTAAACATAATTTCTTCTCATTCAAATAATGCTCTCCTCCACCCCATTCCCAATCCCACACACCGTCTCTCCAAGTACCCAATTCCCTAATTGTACACCCTTTATTAGTACAAAGCTTGTACAACCTAGCTAGGAAAATGGTTTTTAAGTAAACCCTCACCAGCCCAACTCTCATCCAAAATACGAATTTATGACCTATCCCCCACCACTTTCTCAAGACCCTCCATAGCCTACCCATCCCTAGTTCCCCCAACCGCCTTCAACACTTCAGTCCACCACCCATTAACTCTTCTAATCCCCCGACGCTAGTCTTATAATATTCCACTCGCATAGTTTTCCATTATAGGTACATTATAATACCCATTATAAGTACATTTAATTCGAGTTTGTAAACTATATAATACCCATTATAAGTACATTTAGATCTTATATCATGAATTAGGAGTAATTTTTTTAAAAGTAAATATGAATAAAATAAACTTATAAAAATTGAAAATGAGTACTTTGGTATTTCATATTTGAGAAAATTGAACATATTATTACTGTGTTCCATATTTAATTTCCTGTCCATGTTTCATAGTTTGGAAGAAATGTAGAAAAATAATTAATTAACAACATATAATAATATTCATTCAGATACGTAAAACATCAATTGGAATAGGAAACTTAGGATAAAAGAATTAAACTGATATAATTGAAGGTTTGTTAACTTACCATCAATTTGTGAACGGATTTTCTATCTATTAAATAGAAAACAAATTTCATTAACAATAATAATATTATAGACGTGGATATTTTCCCCCTATTATTGCATAGTTCACACTCCTCTTCACTTCACCATAAAAAAATTTCAGTTTACCACCCTTAATTTTCTCAATTTAACCCCTTTCATTATTTTGTAAGTTCACCACACATTCAAAAACAAGAAGAAAAAATATACGATACTTTCTTCCGACGATGCCCATCGCCGACCTCTGGCACCACCACCACAATTTTCAACGGTCGCCCACCACCACCATCATAGAATTTTCGATGAATAAATTTAAGAATATATTAGTTTTAGGGTTTAAATTAGTTTTATATATTGAAAGGTTTTGAATGATTTTGTATGTTTTGAATGAATTTTTGTTGTCACTGTTGGGCCCAGTAAATTTCTAACACGAATAATTAGAAATATAACCTCTGAGATGTTATGCGGAATATTTCGAACCAGATTGTTATCCTCGTCCTTCTACGTCCTCGGGGTCCCAGTCACAATATATGCAAACTAAGTTTTCACGAATAGTACAGTATATGATATGTTTGTATGTTTTCGATGGTCGTATATATGTGTCTGATGCCTGATCTCTTGGAGAATGAATTACGCACTGAATCATTCTTTTGATCTATTCATCTTATCCTAAGAGAAGGGGGGAAATTAACTGCCCTTAAAGTTATTTAACTCCCCCTATATATTATAATAATATAATATAATTAATATAATAAAACTATAAATATGTGATATATATATATATAAATAATATTTAAATAAAATATTATTTACAGTCACTATTACAAATATTGACATTGGAAATCGATTGCAAAATTTCACCGGACAAAACCGATCGAAAAACGTGAAAAAAAATCACTGGAGGCATTTGTTCGACACTGGTTGGTGGAACAAATGCAAAATGTTCGGAAAAAAATTTCGAACATTTGTACTTTGTTCGGAAATTTTTTCCGAACATTTTGCATTTGTTCGAAAAAAAATTCCGAACAAAATACAAATGTTCAGAAATTTTTTCCGAACATTTTGCATTTGTTCCACCAACCAGTGTGAAACAAATATGTTCGATTTTTTTAAAAAAAAATGATTCAAAAAATGTACGTAAAAACCATTAATATGCATATGAAGAACTATTATGATCTTGTATTGAAACCATGTTACGAAATAAAAATTTTTTATAACATTTTTGTTCGATAAAATATGATTAAAGAATTGAAGAGTGAGAACCATTCAAATTTAGGTTTTGAAGGGGGGTGAACTAATTTTTTTTAATTGTAAAATATATTTAAAGGGTAATTTTGTCTTTTAAAACTTATTACTAAAATGAAGAATAAAAGTAGGTGAAATAATAAAAAAAATGGGAGTGAAAATATCCTTGTCCTAATACTCCCTCCGTCCCAGAGCAATTTGCAAGGGAGGAGGGGCACACAAATTAAGAAGAAAGTAGAATAAAGTAAAAAAAAAAAAGTGTTTTGAGGGTTAATTTGGTAAAAGTTGATGTAAAAAATGAAAAAGTTAGTTGGATTGAGTGTAATGTGGGCCCAAAAAGTGAAAAAAAATGATATTTTGTGTAAATATGTAGATATTGTGAGGGTGGAGTTTATAAAAGGATTTCCTTTTTTGGGTCTGCAAGTTCCTTTGGGACGTCTCGAAAAGGAAAACTTGCAAGTTCCTCCAGGACGGAGGGAGTATTATATAGTTGGCCTGCCAAGTGCCAAGGGGTGCTGATGCCCCACTATATTGTAAGGATTTTTATTTTATTTAATAAAAAATTCTCTAAATTCTATTATATATTTTTCATTTTGTATTTTCATTCGTCTTATTATATATTTTTTATTTATTTTTCTTTTTCTTTAAAAAATATTATTTATTTTTATTCTTATTTTCATATTATTTTTATTACTTTTTCATTTTTTCTATCATATTCCTTATATTTTTATACTTTTACTTTAGTTTATGTGTTAAAAAATAATAAATAAAATATAGTGAAAAGAAGAGAGTAGATATTATATTTAAAAAATAAGAATATTACTTTAAAAGTTTAAATAAATGTCAAAATTAAATTATAACTGAACAATACACGTAGTAATAAAAATATAAACAACAGTTTATTTTTAATTCGGGTTTAATTAACGGGTTATTATATAAATCAATTTGACCCGTTTTTTCATTTCATTTTTCACGCTTACTCACAAACCCCCTCTCTCTCTAGCCGCTCCCTCCCTCTATTCGAGTCACTGATATTGCTGGTATAATATATCTTGCTGAATCTTCGCAACTTCTGCGGCTGAATTGAAGAAGAAGATGATCGGACATACAGATAGCAACTGCTTTTCATAGGTAAGGAGATGGACAACAACAATTATTTAGACACACCGCTAAATTAATAAAAGAACTGCAACTTTAATGGCGACATGATCATCCTCCTTCATACAGTTAAAGTCCATGGGTACCGACTCAGAATTCGGTGATTTTGATTAAAGTCTTTCGGCATTACGGTACTTTATCAACTTATTTAATTTTGCCCTAATAATTGGCCTCTGTATTTAATTTTTCTCATCTGTTAGTCTAAAGAGTTTTTTAGTCCGTGATTTTGAATATTATCCACTTGAATCAGTTCGAAATTAGGACACAAGTGTGCGGATTTGTGTCATCTTATATGCAAATAGTGATTCCTGAGTGTGGTTTAGTAGCGTCGAAAAGGATCATTCTCATTTTTCTGAAACTAGATATCAATGATAGCTATAATTTAGTGAATAAGCCAATATCAAATATAAGTCTTTATGCATATGTTTATCAATTCTCATTTAATTCCAAAAATCAGATTATGCTTGCAACTTTGATCTATGGAAAACTTAGTGTCTTCAAGGTCAACAATTGCTTCTTCTCCGGAAACATACTTTTAATATACAATTTTTAAATTTGTAAATGGACCTCGCAATATGTTATGGACGGAGGGAGTATGTTATATGGGAAAGAATGCTTGCTTTATCTGAATATGATTTAGCAAAAGAAGTATCATTTGGTATTTGAAGAATGTTTTCACTGGGTACTTCAATCTCCTAGGCATACTATATTAATAGTTGGTGTCAACTGAACCATTGATCTTATTTTGCCAAGAGCAAGCATGGACCGGAAAATGGATGTGTACATCTGGGACATGGATGAGACTCTTATACTGCTCAAGTCTTTACTAAATGGTACATATGCTGGGGCTTTCAATGGTCTAAAGGATGTGGAACACGGTGTAAAGATTGGCAAGATTTGGGAGAATCATATCCTTCAAGTCTGCGACAAACATTTCTTTTACGAACAAGTACGTTCTTATCAAGTGATTTCTTCCCCCCTCCACCCCAATCTTTATGTTTGTTAGTTTTAACTAACATATGTGATCTTTTTAGATTGAAAGTTTCAATCAACCATATCTTGATTTCTTGAACGAATATGATGACGGCATAGATCTATCTGGTTACAACTTTAGTCAGGATGGTTTTGGTCCTCCACTTGATGCTCTCAACAAATGTAAATTGGCATACCGCCATAGGTTTATAGCTGAGAAGTATCAAAAGGTACATTTCCCTTACACTTATTTAGGTATTGTTTTTAGTGATTTTTGATTCAGTGAACATTGTATTGTATGCTTAGATGGATTAATGAGAAATGTAAAGCGGAACTGGACATTACAGATTTTTCTGTGTCTGGGGAGTTTCCTTGGCATCTATACAGCTTATGTTATATCATGACCTTTTATGCAGAATAACAACAAAAGGCTATATTGAACCAATGACATGAAGTAGTTTAGTGGAATCTAAGTCTAAATCTTATTCAACCCAGGAAACCTGGATGGCCATCAAACTCTGAAAATTTAATTATGTTACGTGGTGAGAAACCATAATAAAATGCAATTGATTCACCTCTAGTTCTTTTGGGTCAAATTGCACATAAATTATGGTGGTTACCACCACTGTTGCTTATCATTTTTCCAAATCCTCATACTATAAAAACTAGCTTTTCATCTGGGGTTTTCAATAGACCATTCCCTGATGTAGGAGAAAAACTGTGATATGTTATTCTCTCTTTATCGTAACACCATCACCTTTTAATTTTGCAGGGGCTGCACAATATTCTCAATCAAGATCTTGTAAAATTGTGGGATAGTCTCTATGACTTGACTGACACTTACACAGAGAGATGGCTTTCCTCAGGTAAATTCTTGTCTTCTTGAACAAAGACTACTGTTTTGGTGTAGTAGATTGAGATATTATTTAGATAAGATTAGTCTGATCTTGTACATTGCTTCAGAATAATTGTCTACAGAAGCTAAAACTTGTCAACTAGATACCAAGTCAATGTAAATGAACTACCTGAAACTGGGTGTTACTTGGTGATTTTATTTATGTAATTATTTTGTAGAGAGCACTTGACGGAGCAAGGGCATGTGCTGTTTTGGGGAGCTTGTAAGTTAACATTTATGAATCAAAGTCCCATGAAACTTTTTGACAATACAACATTAAAATTAATTAACCCTTGATTAAGCAAATCTGATAATACAGAATGTAGGTTGACCGCCCTTTTAAAAGAATAAATTTGGATTTGTTGGATTGATATGTTATGTTTAATTGATTTTTTTTTATTGTATGCCATGTTGAGACTCCCTGGAATAATTATGTTTTTTTTTATTAGTGCTGTGCCTTCCTCTATAACCCTCAGGAAAGAATAATTTCCTGTATGCTTTTGTTTCACAACATTTTTTGGTTCATTTTGTATAACAATATAGTTCCTGATTATTACTTTTACTCGATACAGCCAGGGACTGTTTGGAGCAGTGTGCTGGTCAAAAAATAGATATTGACCTCTCTACAAACTCGAATGTTGGTGGAGAGCATACATTTGAGCATGTTAATGTCTTAGTTACATCTGGACCTCTTGTACCCAGCTTGGTCAAATGCCTATTCTTTCGGCTCGATAATATGTTTACTTGCAATAATGGTATGTCAATTCTCCCTCTCTCTCATCTGACGTCATTATGTTATCATGAGTTTCTATTCTAAATAATCGTTGCTTTGCAGTGTACAGTTCACTGGATGTGGGGAAGCTCCAGTGCTTCATGTGGATCAAGGAGCGTTTTAAAGGGCCAAATGTTCGATTCTGTGTCATTGGGGATGGGTGGGAAGAATGTGAAGCTGCTCAAGCTATGAGATTGCCGTTTGTCCAAATTGATTATCAGCCAACTAGTCACCATAGGTTTCCAGGCCTCAATTCTGGAGATTTACGTCACTATTTTTCCGTAGTGTATGGAGCTGATGAAGATAGTAGTCTAAACGCTGAGAGTCGCAATACTAACTAATGAAAGCCGTGATTGATAGGTTTTTCGGATTCTCAACCTTGGTTGTAGTTGCAATTGTGTTTCCCCTTTTTAAGGACCCTCCGGGTTTGATTTTTTACATTGTATTTCACACTGGTGACGTTTTCGTATTTTAATACAACTTTCTTTTGAACAGATTTTTTATTGTAGATATTTCTATTCCAATTTCTATGTCAAACAGCTCCGCAGGAGTTTTTAATACAATTCAAATATATTACAGATAATAACAGTTGATAACAGACAGTTGAGGATACAATACTTCTACAAGAAACATCATTGAATTTTAGAGTTAAAAGAATTTATGAACAGATTTTTTATTGTAGATATCTTTTCTATTCCAATTTCTGTGTCAAACAGCTCCGCAGGAGTTTTTAATACAATTCAAATATATTACAGATATAACAGTTGATAACAGACAGTTGAGGATACAATACTTCTACAAGAAACATCATTGAATTTTAGAGTTAAAAGAATTTATGAACAGATTTTTTATTGTAGATATCTTTTCTATTCCAATTTCTATGTCAAACAGCTCCGCAGGAGTTTTTAATACAATTCAAATATATTACAGATATAACAGTTGAGGATACAATACTGCTACAAGAAACATCATTGAATTTTAGAGTTAAAATGATCAATACAAAGTTCAAGGGTACTTGAACATCTCCTACACCACCACATGTGCCCATCACCTCATATGAAACGCGGCTGCACCAGTGGCCGGACTAACCATTCTCCGCTGCTTCTCTTTTCGGAGATTTACGCGCAGTCTTGGGGACTTGGCTTTTGTAATTTTACCAGACCTAGTCATTACAAAAAGAGAAGATGAGAAAATTATTCTGGAGAGTAATGGGAAAAAATGAGGGGCTGTTTAAGGCATCATACTTTTGTGGTAAGAAAGGATGATCAAAACTGGGCACTGGCCTTGCATGAGGAACTAAGGTCCTTCGCAGCTGCTTCAAGGCCTTCTCCTCCTCCATCTGCAATGAGTAAATATGTTAGTCATCAAATCATAAATACGGATTGATTAATGAATAGTACCATCTTTGCAGCCTCTGCCTCCTCTCTGTATCTCTTGTGAACCATTTCTTTCTCCTTCATCTGGAAAACAATTTTCTTGTAAGAATTTTGAATCCATAAGTTAAGATGGAAACAAATAGATAGCTTGATAGATACCTTCTTATCAAATTCTGCCCTATCAACAGCCCGGTGGACAACATGCAGATTGAATTCCTGAACTTCAGTTAGTGGCTTTCGTTCTTTCTCAGGGACTGGATTCGGGTCCCTGTAATAACATTAAAAAAGTGTGAGTTATTACCCGCAAAGTATATTCAGAAATATTATATACAGAGATGAAACAATGTTTACTCTTTCAAAATAGGCTGGGCTTTGAATTTTCTCATCTCCTCTTCTTCCATCTCCTTTCTCCTCCTCTCTTCCATTTCTCTCTGCATCTCCTCTTCATGCCTCACCAAACTTTCCAATTGAAAAGGTGATGGTTTTGTGCATGGCTTAGGCTCTGGCTTCGGTGGAATCTGCAGACAAAAGTGTGAAAATGTAAAGCATGCATCCAAGTGGACTAAAACTACAAATGAAGTAAATATAAAAAGTAAATATAAAAAGTAAAGATGTTATGATATGATTTGCATACCACTGGATAATCAGTTGTGTAAGGATAAGGATGAGCTACGGGTACCCTGGCCCTTTCCTCTTCAATCTGCTTCCGCCTGACTTCTTCCGCCATCCTTCTCTCTTTCTCCGCCCCTCTTTCCTGATAGTACAAAGTAAAAAGCATGAATATAAAATAAACACAATTGATCCATCTATATACTATAAGAGAAAAAGATTGTCATACATCTGTATGGAGGTGGAATGGATTTGGTGTGGTAAGTCTTGGAAGAGGCGGCTTCTCATGATGAGATTCCGAACATATTGAAAGCTGAAAGTAAGAGAACAAAATAATTAGTTCATTAGACAATAAACTAGACAGGAGAACTAGGAAAAAAGCAGTGTATTGTTCTAAGTGTAGTACCTTATCGAAGAGATCTAGGACTGCTGTTGGTGGAGGGATTCTCTTATCCACGGCAAAATTGAATTCCTGAGGAATGGTGACCTGCTTCTTCATGTTGGAGAATATACCCATGTCCCCTTTACTTTCAAATATCTGCACAAGGAAAAAACTTTAAAGTTAAAGAAAAGATTCCAAGGTAAGAATATTTGCCAGAATGTGGTGGGAGTGAAGTACCTTTCTATTTAATGGCCTTGCCTTGAACTGTGGAATGTTCTCAAGCTCCTCCTTTTCTAGTTCCTCAAAGGTTTTGATCTTGGGAGGACGTGCTCGAAGTGATGTTTGCAGAAGAGGTGATTTTGGTGCTGTAAGTTGAGGTTTCCATTGATGGCTCTGCAACAACAAGATACACAATTGAGTTCTATTTCTTGTAAAACTAATAAATTAGTGAATAATGTAATGCCTTAACCATTTCATTGAGAACTGACGAACATTCGACAGTACCTTCTTTACCTCTAAAGAATCGGTCGAGGCCACAGTAGATACTTCTGCATTGTGATTGGCCCTCGACATGGTCTCCAAATGGAATTCCTGTCCAATTCAATATATGTTGTTATCATCATCTCCATGGATAGTTAGGTATCAAAACTCAGTGTTCCAAACTTCTTTTCTTACCTTGAATTCTGGAAGATGGGGTGTACTCCTTGGCAAAGGTGGTAAAGATGGAGCCTCAAATATCTTGTGACAAGACAAGAAAAGTTAGAAGAATGAACTTGCACGGATGCATCTAAATTTATCGAACTTAGACTAAGGTAGGTTTATCTACCTTTTTGTTGAGAGGACGGGCCTTAAACTTGGGGACTTTGGCCATCATCTCTTCCTCTATTTGAGCAGAGCTCTTAAGTTTAACAGAACGCACACGCTGAGATGTTTCGAACTCAGGCGTTTTTGGCCTTGTGAGCGTTAGCTTAGGCTTCCTCTGCATTGCTCCAGCGTCACTCTGATCATTTTTGTGCAGAACGATATAATTGATGTATATATAAGTAGGCATCCAATGTGATAATACAACCTTTTATGAGAAAGCACTACTGGTTACCTGTGAAAGAGAGCAACTGCTACGAGGCAAAGACACCTCTCTTGTCCCTGATTGGAACTTCCTCATCATTTCCGCCATCGAAACGAATGGTGCTGCGTGCTCTCGAACGTACATCTTCACAACGGATAATGCGTGAGCATCTTAACAATAAGAAAAACTGGGAATTATTAATTACAATACAATAGAATTCTACCTTTCTATCTTCTTTACAAGTTTTAGCAACTGAAGAGCAGAGGCTAGAATTGTTGCTGATGATGCCGCCACCTCTTGTTTTATGAGGAAGATTTGAAGGCTTGTTGACTGTAAGAATCTGAAAAATGCAAATTCACAAGACATAAATAATATAGCAAGCTATGGACTGAAAACGTCGAAGAACACATACGAAATTACCAATAATGTCCACCTACCTGCTTTGATTTTCCTCCTTCAAGCTTTTGCCTCTTGATGGCATGGTTTTCTTGGGCAAAGATGGGAGTTCCAGCAATGTTCTTAGCATTCGGGTCTCTGAGGAAAATGCTAGTCTTTAAGCACATGACATATGTAAATTTTATTAGGGAAAAAGAGATGAAAGCCAACTAACCTCCTAACACTAACTGGTTTAGTAATGCTCTTGGCATGCGATTTGGGTAGCTGCTTATTTGATTTCATCGCTGAAGGATTTCTAATCATACTTGCTATCTTTTTTGCTGTTTGAAGCCTGTTGTTTTCTTTGACCTTCTGAGGTGCTGGGGTGCAGCATATTTCTGGCCCTAAATCATGGACTTGGTTTTAGATGCAATTCCGAAAAGAAAGGAAATACACAACTCTTTTACATTTTCAGGCATAAAACGGTGAATAGACTAACCTTGGATTCCATCTTCTTTGGCAACAGAAGAGGCGGCCCTAACAGCTTGTTCAAGACTGGAAAATCACAACAGAATATATCACTGCTTGTTAAACTATCTATGTAACAAAAATAAAATCACTTCTTATTTTTTTAGGCAATTCAAGAAAAAGAACATACCTTCCATTTTCTGTGCTTCCTCCATCCATTGTCTTCTCAGTTTCGGGATTCTGCATACATCACAAAGTAATCAGAAGGAGGAATAATTTAAGTAAACAAAAACTCTCTTCATTAAAGAAGTAACATGGCTTGTATAAAGGTATTTACACTAACATTTTCCCTAGTTTCAGCTTTGGGGGGTTCTGCTTCAGGGCTTATATGTGTTTGAACTTCTTTGGTTTTGTCAGATGAAGTGGTCTCTGCTTGATTTCTGTCAATCATGGAAGACATTAAGTCGTCGACTTACAACAACATAGAAGTCATCAAAAGAAAGAAAGAAAGATTTCTACAAGTCATCTAAAACAGAAGAGACTAACATTATTTGACCGGATTCCGATGCCGCCTTGCAGGTTTGTTGCTCTTCATTGAAATTACAGAGAATTTGTTCAACTGCTCTGTTGCCCTTAATTTTAGGCATAAATGCTGCAAACCAAAAAAAAGGGCAGCTTAATCAACTGCAGCCGAATGGAAACCAACCACTGAACACAAGGGGCATACATCATGAACAGGCTTCTAAATTAATTCGCATTCACATGTATGAAATAGTAATTTACGAGTGATCAGAGCATGAAAGACCAAAGAATCCCTAATCCCATGGAAATTGAACAATTAATTTGATTGATTTTAATATCTAGAAGATAAAGAAAATTAGGGAACTGGCTATGATGAGGATCATGATTCCAAACCCTAAAATCCCGAAGCAAGAAACTCAACACAGAACAGATTTTAAAAAATTTCCGTGGAATCGACATACAAAATCCAAGAAATTAACCGACATTCATAAATTCGAGGGTTAGAAAACGCACGAGAAGGGGGATAGGAGCGGGCATTGTCGAACCAGAGCTCCGCCTTCCGAACATCCTCATCAGTTTCCCCCAACTTGAAATCGTAAAATCGGGGCGCCGCAAACTCGTACGCTTCGTCGATCATGAACAAACAACTCGCTGAATCATCGGGTATCGCCATTCAACTGATTAAATGGCAACAGCACAGCAATTCCCCCAAATTGATATCAGTGCGATGAAGAAGGAGAAATTGTATGAATTTATCGATTAAAGGGGGGAGAGCGCAGAGTTTTCTGACCGTGCTGGAGTCGTTTAGAGAGAGAAGAGGAAGGTGGAGAGAGAGGGATATTAACGTTTGGATCTCGTGTAACGGTCGAATTTTTCGAAAAGGGGTGAGGAGCTGGTGACTATTTGGAGGGTTAGGGTGATAACGGCTAGTTTCCTTGTGTGTATTTCGACGGTATGTGCCGTTTAGGAAAATATTTACTTCATTTTCTTTTTATTTTTAATTCTGGGTCTTTCCTTTTATCAAATTCTTTTTTAGTAAATCTTTATTTCCTCTCCAAATTCCGTATATTTTTTTTTATAATTATTAACTTTATGTTAATTTTTTAAAAATATTTATCTTATTTGATTAATTCAATTATAATTAGATTTACTCTCTCATAAAATTATTCAAAACGAGTTGGTTAATTTAATTAATATTTTAAAAAACATTTATTGTTCTTTAATTAATTAAATTGCTAACTTAATTAGATTTTAAATGTGTAACTCTTAATTAATTATTGTTTTAATTATATTTATAATTAGAATTTTAAAAGTTAGGTAAATATAATCAGAAAATACATTCAGAGTGGAGACAGGATCGTTTTCTTAGACAAACTAAATGGTTGAATTTACTTGACTGACCAACTACTAATTGTTTCTTTTATAATTAGAGTAAAATTGTTGATTAATTAAGAAACAAAAAATTAAACATATCATTACATATATAGAATATAATATCATTTACTGGTTGAAATTGATTGACATTAGTACATAATTTTTTCATTAAAATTTTTTATTTGGATTTTAAAATATTATTCAGAAACAAAAATTGTGTCGTATAAGTTCGAACTAAAATAAAGCATTTTGATTTTGACACTCTCAGACGTAGAAAAATCAGCAATATAAGGGGTGTTTGTTTGGAAACTTTTGTAGGTGAATAATGATAATCAAAGTCATAGTGTGTGTTTGGAATGACTCTACTATGACTTTAATTCCCAAAAACTAAGGAATCAACCATAGTTCAGTTAATTAAATTTGTTATCCTAATTAAAATTTAAAACATGTTATTCTTAATTAATTATTATTTTAATTATTAAAGTGATTAATCACAAAACTAGAAAATACATTTTGAGTGGACTATCAAGATCGTTTCGAAAAATAAATGAATGAGAATACTTGATTGACCATATATATAGATTTGTTTTCTTCATTATATTAACATTATTAATTTGATTAAGAAATGAAATTAAACATATTATACATGCACATATAGAATACAACACTGGCTAATTGAAGTCTGACATTAATGCATAGTTTTTTTGACAAAATATAGAGTAAAACTGATTCATAAATCAACTTACTAGAAAATTAAAAATGAGTCAAAGATATATATGACTTGTTTGCAATACAGATCATTAATTATAAAGAATGCATATTATTTTTTCTAAAGAGTATAAATTGAAGATGTAAATAATTTTACTAAAAAGTATGAATTATTTTACAAAAAAATCTGTAAATCACGATTATATATAAATTATTTCCATATTATACATACTCAGATTTATATTTTGGTCTTAAAATAAAGAATTATTAGATATTTGAATACTTATTTATGTAATATTTCATATATGTTCGGTTCGGATATAAAATCAGAGCATTTTGGCATTGACACGTAGGTTTAGGAAATTCAAAAGGAGAAATTTAATTATATTTTTTAATGGAAAAAGTATACGATTAATTTGATGGTAGGTGAAAGTCTCATGTAAAATTGGGTTTTAGTGTGAAATTGATAATAGTGTAATATTTTCAGTGTATCGATCTATATTTTCAATATATTCAACTTACATTTTCTAATTTATAGTATATCAGTTGCATATGAAGCCTCTTATTTTCTAATATCATTACACACGTTCTAAAATGAATATGATATTCTAAAAATAAATTAAGGGGGGGACGTGGGTGAGTAGTTTTTACAGCCCAAGGAAATGAAATTGATACGGTTACATATATTTTCTAATATCATTACACATGTATATTAATATCATTCCATGAAATGAGTATGATATTTTTTAGAAATTTCACCGAAAACTAACTTTTTCTTTAACTTTCTAATATCATTTAATGATATATGAATATGATATTTTCTTTTTACAAATTTCACCGGATATGAAATGAACAGATATTTTAAATCGCGTTTTACAGCCGAATGAAATGAAATCGCGTTGGAAAGACACGATTTGCTGCCGTAATCCAATAATGGTTGATTAATTTAGCTGGCGTTTTTTTTTTTTTTTGCCAATTACAGCAGTCAATGATCACGTGGCCTTCATCTAAATACCATTAATTAATCAACAAATTTGATAGGTTGAAACTGAAAGAAGAATTTTGTTAATACTAATTATTGTGGTTTTAATTTTTAAATGCCCATATATTTGATTTTGAATTTGAATGTAGTTTTATTGAAGCTGTATTCTAAATCCAACAGATGCAATCTAAATAATCAATGCTCTTACGAGAAACTGCAATAATTATTCCTCCCCCATCACAATTTAAATTGCCTTATTAAATAATATTGGTTTTAATAAAAAAAACTTATTAGTGGTATAGAAAGGTGTAAAATTGAAAATGTATTGGTTCGTTTTAATGTAAACATGATGTGCAATATGTTTTTGGTTAAAAATATGTATGACAATAATATTATATCGTTTGAATAATTAATTTATATTTTATCGACAACGGACATGTTTTGCAATAGAAGGCACCAACGCAGGTTGACTCTAAAATAAAGGCTGCAAAAAGAATATCGATTCTCAAACTCTGATGTCCCTGAGATATTTGATAACTTAATTAATACAAAGCTCATTGAGTTGCCCAAGATGCAACGTCCAGAAGAAGCTAAACATTGACGATTCAAAGTACTGCAAGTATCAAAGTTAGTGGTTCACTCAATCATCTTCAAAGAAAAGTCGTGCAATTGGCTCAACAAGTTGATACACTGCTTGAAAAAATATGTAAAGTTCACCAAATCAAAGCTCCATGATAAGAGCATAAACTATCTACAAGGCTTTTTGCTACGAGCGAAAATTTTCTGAAATTCCTCAACTTAAATCTCCTTGATAAGGCTAAACATTTTGAAGCTCTCAAGCTGAAGAACAAGTTGAAGTTCCCCTTTAATCAAATCTCCTTGATACGAAACAAAACTGTCTACAAATTTGAAGTTGAAAACTCCTTATTATGAATATAAACTATCTAATAAATTTAAATGTCACTCTCTTGACTTACGAACTTAAACTGCATGTCATTCCTAGCCTACATGAGTATAAGTTGTTTATGGCATCATCCATTTAATATATGTTCTCATTGAGCAATATTATGTCCTAACCCTCCTTAAAGAGGTACGTAGACAACTTAAACATTGAGAGGTCAATGAAACAGGTGGGGAAGGGGGGGTCAATCCTCATCTCTGTCCCGCAGTCGAAGAAAATTTTCTTCCTTATCCCCACGAACTACACGGGGGATCAACTTCCTCTATCCCCGTCCCTTTAGAGAATCCGCACCAGCGGAAATTCCACGCTTTTTGTGAAAATTTTGTTTTTATTTTTAAATTTCATTAATTCTTAATAATCACTTGCCAAATATAAATACAAAAGTATACGACGCATAAAAAAATTTAACATTAGAAAATTAAAAAAATTAAACGTTTGAAATAAATAAATAACATTCATATTATTTAGAGGTAAGTGATTAAGGATTAATTCTCAATGAATAAGCTCAAGAAGATTCAGTCAGTTATACAAAATAAAAGCATACTTGTCACTATAACTCAACAGAAAGTAGTTTAAAAAAAAATGAGAAACATATATTAGAACGGAGGGAGTACTATTTTCTTATGAATTATCTTCAATACACAGAAAATGAGACCAACTCCACTAACAATGCTAGTAATATGTTTTACAATACATAATACATTGTATTTAAATACTCTCATATTATGTCTTTTTATAATAATGAATGACGCATTTTATAGAAAAAAAATAGAATCCGTGAAATTGGAATTAAATAATAAAACTAAAAAAAATATTGTATTAATTTTTATGAATATAAATTATTTTATTTTTAAAAGTTTTAAAAGTTCATAGAATACTCAAATAAAACAAGTATGAACATAGTTATACGACAAAGAAGTAATTATTTAATATTTATATAATAAAGATAATATAAAATTGGGAGAGCACGTCCCTATGCGATGGCACAAGTTACATCACCTTATGGCCGTCTGACCAGCGTGATAATTATTCAAAAATATATTTAATTTGCTTAGGGTTAATTTGGTTCGTAAGATAAACGGATAGATACTTTTATCTTACGAACCAAACATATTAATTTAAAAAATTTCATACATTATTTTACATTAACAGCAACTGATATGGAGAAAGGTGGTGTACTTATTAATTTAGTAGGAAAAGTAAAATATTTGCATGCGAAACACGTTCCTATTATTTTAATTGAGGCCAATGAAGGAGTGAGTCAAGAAGAGGTTAGAATCGAGAAGAATATATATGAGAGGAGTAAATTTAGATGGGCTCATTACTTGATTTTTTAGTCCAACAATCCTTGGGCCCATATCTATATATTTTGGGCTCAAAATTTAGGGAAGTAGAAGCCCAAATGGCAGCCCATTTTGTTGGCTTTAGTATCGTAAAATGTAAGCTAGCAGTTGACTTATTTTCAGTTGATCAATTCACGTGGTAGTAGTCAATATTTAATGAGTAAGTACTCAAATATATTTTTAAAGATTTATTTTTTTAAAATTACATAAATTATTACTTAAAAAGGTACACCATTAAAGATACATTTTTCAGTAATAATATGTGTAATTTTTTAAAATGAACTAGAATTGCACGATGTACCTGGCAAAAAAAACATATTAGATGGCACCTAATTCTTTCACTATTATGCAATTCTAACCTTATAAATCCTAAAAGAGAATATCTAAACTAACAATTAAAAAACGATAGGAAAATTGATGGGTGAGAGAATGTTGAACAGAATTTGATGGGTGTACTGAATAAATTTAGTGGACGTGTACTTTTAAGGGTGGTGTAAATATAAGATGTTGGGTATAAATGTAAATGCATAGTACATGTATTTAATAATGTTCGGATTGTGGTACCGTGTTCGAGTTGTATAGTATTGTTTGAAGTGTGGTCGACACACAAGATAACACTTAGCGTGATCAGAATACAAACTTGGAGAGAGAAAACAAGTTTAAACAGCGGAAGACTTGAACACAAGGATTACTCAATCTTTCCACAAACTTTTAGTTTGTGGCGGCCCCAAGGCTGAAATTTCATTAATTTGGAAAAAGTAATTACAAAAACAATTTCAAGAGGTGAAAACAATTCTTCCACTCTCAAACATAAAATCGGATGTATGATCCAAACAAGTTCTCAAATGACAAACTTATATTATAAAGTTAGTCTATTTCAAGTATGCACTTCCAAAAACGTGATAACAATTCAGTGTTGTACGAGGTGTAATCAACACTATAGAAAACAATACAACAGAAACCGTAAAATGATTCCTATCTATGCGCGTTGCTTCAATATTGTAGTGGGATGTCTCTCTTTAATTTCTGGATGTCTTGATCTTCTATTTATAGGCGTAGGATATGTCCAGAGGTTAGTTGAGAGAGAATGAATCACTTTAGAGTGAGGAAGATAACTACCCAATACTTGAGTAACTTCCATGTTTCCGGATCATTCTTGGCTTTTCTTAAATATTTTGGGACGCCTAAAATTAATTGCCACAGACCTGAAACAAACATAAGAACAAATATTTGAACAACACTAAAAAAATTAGTCGTCAAAATAAAAATATTGAAGGATGAGTGTGATTCCAGATATGATCAGCACTGACCTCAACACACACATCAACAAATAAAAAGTGTTAAAATGGATGAACGTAATAGTTAATAGTGATTAGCGAGTGTACTAGATAAAACGATGGGATATATAATCTCACCCTATATTCAATTGAGTAGGTCTCTTGTGAACTCGAGTTCACATAAACTCGTATCACCGTGTAATTACTATCACTGTTATTTATATATACTATCACTGTTATAAAAATATATTTGATTTTTCAATAGTGATAATGTATATGCATAACAATGATAATAAATATACATAACAGTGATAGTGTATACACATGCCAGTGATAATTAAGAACCCGAGTTCACCGTGAACCCGGATGTATACAAGTTTTTGTCTATTCAATTAGGATTCTTTTTTTTTTTATATATAAGTAAATAAACCTCTCTTTTAGAGAGAGTCTTTAATTTGAATCTAAAACAATCATTTTCCAATTTGAGTTCAATGGTAACCTAAACTCGAACCACAAGACTCAAGTGTTTCATCTATAGTACTATTTGTAAAACAGTCCTAATTTTTTTTTTTTGGATTTTGTATCACATTTTGTAATTTAAATTATTAATATTATCTTATTATATTTCTATTAATTAAGATTTGTGTCCGTATTAACAAAATATCACAAATGAATTAAGACATGTATTCAATATTTTTATATTCCATAATCTCATTGGATGTTTTAATCAGGTGGGTTAGCTCACCTGGTCACCGGGCTTCTCACTTGAGTGATTGACCCGAATTCGATTCCCTTTGGGAACGAATTAAGGAAAATATAAGGTTCACTTGGATTTAATTCTTGGAGTGTTTGAGAATTTGGAGAAATAGAGTTAGTGAATGTGTAATAAAAAAAATTATCTTTTTTTTACCAAAATTGAATTCTTTACGACAATAAAAATAAATAATTAAAAATTAACAAATATAACCTTAAAAAGAAATAGTTTTGTAGAAAAAAAATTCAAGAATTGAGTTGAGGTGCCAATTAATTAATTTTACATAATACAGATTACAACTTGATAATAAAAAAGTATATATTGTAAAATGAAAAATATAACATAGTACAAGTTATAAATTGATATTGAACAATTGTTATTATATCAAGAAAGAGAAATCAAAAGAATAAAATCAGATTTAGAATGAAACAAAAAAAATACACTGAATGACATTTTGAATTTAATAAAATATTATATACATTATTTTTATGATCTAAACTATTTTTTATATAAATTAAACTTTTTAAGAATTTATTTTAATGAGCCCTTTCACAAAAAATCTACTCGTTCTAATTTTGAAATGAGCTGGAGCAGCTGAATAACAAATTGAGGAATCACTTATATTTCTCTTGAAGATAATCCACGTAGGACTAATCACGTGATACTCGCGTGTGGCACCGAAGCTCATATGTAGACAATGGGCCTAGAATTTAGAAACCCATATTTAATTAAGGCCTGGCCCTAACTTTGAGCACATGTCCTTATACGACAAAGTTTTTTCACCTTAAATTTCGAGGCAAACGCCCAAATCTATTTTACATCTCACAATTATTTTTTTGTTCTGGTCTCTCAAAAACTCGAGTTTACATGAATTTATATTACTATCATGTATAATCATTATCACTGTTATTTATATATATTATCACTGTTATAAAAATATAATTTATTTTTTAACAGTAATAGCTTATATACATAATAGTGACAGTGTATACACATGATATTGATAATTGAGAAACCAAGTTCACGATGAATTCGAATTCATACAAATTTTTGTTAAAAAATAATTTTAAATTTTAAAAATTAATTATTTTATTATTTAACATCACACATAATTTTTTTTCTTTTAAAAGTTATATCATCCTCTGCTACGAAAATAGTTCCGTCAGAGTAACAATACATTGAACAAATTCTCTTTCCTGCTTGCCACGTGCCCTCTCCACCCAATACCTCTTCTCTAACCAATCATGTGCATCCTCTAACAACAAACTACAAAGGAATAAAGACAAAAGTACGAGGGCTTGTTTGGCTAATCTACACATTTCGTTTAGTATTTATCTTGTCGTTAATTTAAAACAGGACTGCTAAATCTTTTTTTCTTTTTTGGGAATTTAAATTGATTAAAATTTTAAAATAAACTGAGGTCTAGAAATATGCAAAATTTTTATATTTAAAATTATATAGAGATTTATTTTAAATTATTTAGTTTATATAGATATTTAATTTGATATAAAATGAATTTCACTTGCAAATGGTGGATTATAGGTAACATGAGTTACTTAGTCTATGCACAGTGTATTGAGTCGCAAAGAATTTGTTTGATCGAATTTCGTTTTCCTATAATGAACTTGTCATTTGGAAACCATTTTCGTATTCCACAAAAAAATTTATTATGTTTAAGTAGATTAAAAGAACCACGCTATTTCTTTCATATTGTTCCATATATTAAACTGCGAATAAATACAATATTAATAGAAAGATACTATTATAATAATCAACAATTCGACTAACAATCAATTCAATCATAAGACAACACACCCAATACAACACCGTATCAATTTATCAGCCAAATGATTCACAAAACGTAATTTATGTCAAAAAAACAGATGCAATATTGCATCATCACAACAAAATCATCATTGACGACGATAGTATTTTTTTTATAAATCAAACTTTACTTACTAAATAATGAAATGAGTAAATAACTATACAATCAATTATTTCTATATGAGTTCCCTAAAAAAAGGAAATTATATCTATATGAGTAACAAAGCATTGCCATTGATACAAAATTCCAAACTCTAGAATCAAAACAGAACATGTCATACTCAAACACATCCCAAATCCAACAAAAATTTTCAGAAATAAAGCTAAGAACTCTGATCAATACAAGAAAATATGAAAAATACAACAACCCTCCAACCTCCTCCTTCTTCAATCGGAATTTGATTTTGGACAAAAACCGGATATGACCGTGATGTTCGATAGGTCTGATGTTTGGATTGTGGTAGTTGGATTTGGACTTGAGCGTGCATAGCGGGAATAAAGTGAGAATCGGCGAGGTGGACGGCGAAGTGCGACACCGCCGACAACATGGACAGGTTCCCTTTCTCCGCAAATTAATAACCACGAAATATAAAAGAGAAATAAAATCTAACTTCTCTATTTTTTCAGGAACCCTTAAGCTTCTGAGTCGGTATTTATATTAGTAATACAAACAGGGATTTGCTTTCTTATGGCGGCCGTGAATGATTCCGGCAAATAGAAGAGGCCATAGAGACCGGAGGAGGATGAACTGTTGCAGAAATTGGTGGAGCGAAGGAAATGAGATAGTACACCATGAAAGATATTGGAGGAGCGGGGCCAGAAATAGTTCATGGGTCTCTAGTTGCTTTACAAATCAAATTGTATGAAACTGTACGTAAAATTCGATCAAATTAGAAAAAATTGTGCAATTAAAAAAATATTTATATACTACCAATTATAGTAAAAAATTAAAATTATTTCTTTGTCTAGATATTTCACCCCTACTAAATGGAGCCTTAAGATAGCAAGATCAAATTGTGCTTGGTTTTTTTTTAGATTTCCTTTTGCTTAAGCTACTATCAATTCTATATGTAAATTGATACTTATTGGGGGTATTTATTGTGCCTTTTGAATTCTAATAAAATCACTTTTTACCGATAAAAAATATGTACGTCAATTAAATTCTTTTGTATTATTGTTTTTTTTTTTAAAATCTTTTGACACATAATCTCGATATATAGAACTTTATTATATACACCCTCCGTCCTTTTATAAGTTGCTAATTATTTTTAACACTAATATTAAAAATGGTATAAAAATATTAATATAGTATATGTAATATGATGAAAAATGAAAAAATAATAAAAATAGTGTAAAAATATTAAAAATAATAATAATAAAGTGAAAATTAATTTTCTTAAAAGATAAAAAAATAAATGAACTAACATATGGTGAGATCGACCAAAATGAGAGTACTTGTAAATTACAAATTATCATTTAAAGCATGTCAGAGACACATATCATATCGTTTTGCAAATTTACTATGCTATCCCCACCGCTTGCGCCTGATATTAATATTTTATTTGGGTATGCGTGGAATATAGACTTTAATTTCATGTTATCCATTTCTAATTATAGGCTCGGTCCATTGGGCTCAGCCACTTACAAATTTGTGGACTGCTAAAAACCTCGACTAAGTAATTCATGTCACATATATGACTTTGTATCCTACATTCTATTTAAATCCAAAAATGCCTAAATAATCCAGCCCAATAAAAGAAAAATAAATAAATTCTTAAAAAACACACGCAAATTTTGAGCTTGTAATTTTGATCTCTGTATCCAATTATTCTACGAACTCAACGCAAAGTAAAAAATATATTCTGATAATAGGATATAAGATATCTGTAGATTAAGTATGAAATTTAAACTTTTTCCTGTTGAAAAAGAATAAAGATTATGTTTTCAAAAAGAAAAGATAACATATTTTCTGACACATTTCCAAATCATATTATGTCGTTTTATTATGAGTAGTGGAAGCCTTTTAGCCTATAGATAAATTACCATAAATTCGAGAACGAATCCCCTATTTTCATCTCACACATATTATTTTATATATATATATATTATGTGCATAAAATAATATCACAAATTAACATAAATTATATATATATGCACATGAAAAAAAGGTAATTAAATAATAAAATGATATATATGTGATCTCCATTGGCACAAATTTCACCTTTGTTAATTATGGTAAAATGAATACAAGATCTGAATTAAAAAAAAGCGCAATGAATATGGATGCACATAATAAACAATAAATATGAGGATACAACAAAAGAGTCTAATTTTTTCTTAAATATAGCAAATTCATGACATAAGATGAAACATATTTAAATACAAAAACTAGAAAAGAGTGACAAAGTATAATGAGAGGAAGAAGAAAAGTACAAAAGAGGAGGCAGAATTTCACCAAGAAATAGAGGAGAGAGAAGGTGTTTGCAATTGCATGTAATAGTGTGATATCGAGCTGCCACATATATAACTTTGCATGCAAACACCCCTAATACTATGCCGCCACGCACCTCCGGCCCATACCCTCACACCATCCTCGTCACCCCCTTACCCCCACTATATAACCCTCTCTCTCTCTCTCTACTTTCCACCCATCGCCCCCTGTTTCTCTCTCTCTCTCTCTCTCTCACGTACGTCCCCCACCCCTTACAGATAGATATAGATATATAGATACAAACAAACACCATTGAAATTAAAGAATCATGATGGGCAGTGTTTGTGCTGAGCAGCAACACAAGTTTCACCATTCCCACCAACTTAACTACCTAACCAAGAAATCCCTCCGCGAGATCGACATCCCCCCGAGGAAGCTCCTCAGCCGCCGCTCCGACTCCCCCAAAATGGACGACGCCGTTTTCTCCAAATTCCTCCCCTACAACAACGTTGACGACGACGACTCCGATCCCTACTCCTCCGATCACTTCCGCATCTACGAATTCAAGGTCCGCAAATGCAATCGCAGCCGCAGCCACGACTGGACCGAATGCCCCTTCGCCCACCCGGGCGAAAAGGCCCGCAGGAGGGATCCGAGAAGGTTCAATTATTCGGGTACGGTTTGCTCCGAATTCCGCAAGGGCAGCTGCGCCAAAGGCGATAACTGTGAGTTCTCCCATGGCGTCTTCGAGTGCTGGCTGCATCCCTCCCGCTATCGGACCGAGGCATGCAAGGACGGCAAGAATTGCAAGAGAAAGGTATGCTTCTTCGCTCACTCCACTCGCCAGCTCCGCATTGTGCCGGAATCTCCCCCCTCCCCGCCGCCCCTCAATTCCCCCACGGCGGACAATAATAAGTGCCGGAATCTGAGCCACTGCTGCCTCTACTGCCACTCTTCCCCCACTTCGACTCTGATGGGCATGTCCCCGCCCATGTCGCCGCCCATCTCTCCGGCCTGCTCGCCGTACGGCGCCAGCCGCTTCGGGAGTGTGGATTCTTGCGCCATTTCTGATTTTCACGATCCCGGCGTGACTTACAAGGAGGCCCTGACTGAACTGATGGCGTCGTTCGAAGCCATGAATATGAGCGCATCGGCTCCGTCGCCGGCGGCCGCCACTCTGCCGTGGCTGGATGTGAATTTCAGCGTGGAGGAGCAGCCGCAGTTCGTGCTGTCTCCTTCAACCCCGTCTCCGGCAGTGAGCCGCCGGGGGAAAGTGTTCTCCGGCGAGAGGAATTTCTTCCAGGGGGAATATTCCGGGAGGAATGTGATGGAGGAGGGCAGGTACGGGAGTGAGGGGAATTCAGGTGGGCCTGATCTCGGGTGGGTGAATGATCTGCTAACTTGAATGATTGAAATGGAAGGTGGACCACAGATGATGATGGAGATTTTTGTATATATAAGGATCTTGCAGCTCTGGGTGGTATAATTATATACTTACACATTAATCCTCCGGCCGGGTGTATGTGTAGGTGAGATTAATGGAGGAGAAGGTGCTCGTGTGATTATTTTTGGTGAAGATTGTTTTTTCGATTTTCAATTAATTTTGTTGTTGTTGCATGACTATTATGTTAATTATGGGGTTTATTTTGTGTTGAATTGAATAATTAGTCCTTGTGTAAGCTCGCTCGGGGATTTGAGAGATGTATGTGTACGTAATTCTTGTTGATGCATGATCAATTAAGATGTATATCTCGTCTTTTTCATTAATCAATAACGTGCTTTTTGTTAATTCTTTTGTATCATATATGTTAATATATATAGGGTATATATATAGGGTATGTTTGGTTTAGGGAACTAAATAGTCAATCCCCAAACACAGAACTATTCTGGTTAAAATATATTTGTTTTGGCCGGAATAGTCTTGTGACTATTTAATCCCCTAAACCAAACATACCCATAGTGTTTGGTGTTAATTCTCTTATATCATGTTAATATGGATATGTAATGTTTGGATAATTTTAATTAATTAAGGGGATACCCGTGTTTCATATGTTCTAATACGCTTGATTTGTTACCTAATGACAGATGTCTAATTAATATGTTGCCCAAGATGAAAAAAAAGAAGAAGATAAATCAAACTATATGTATAATTCGTAAGATGCTTCCATTAGTATACCGTATGCGTTACTTGTACGGAACACGTGTAACCCACACGTGGAGTTTGGGCTTTTATCGTTTTTGTTAAATAATAGTATTGAGGTTGCTATTTACATATATATCGAAATGAATTGATAACTTTTTTCTTTTTTGGTAAATATTCAGTTATTATATTTTAAGATAATATTCAGAAGAAACCTCGAAGGCGTTACACGGTTGAATTAAATGATGTGATGTTTGAGGCTCTTCAAACTTCCTTAAACTTTCAAACAAAGTGTGTCTTGTGATTCTAGGACAAAATTTATTTGATTAGAGAGAAACTGATGAACATTAATTTACTGTGAGATTTCACAAGTTCGGGCGTAATCTTTTCGCGTTCTTTAGAACTTTTTTTTTTAATTTTTTTTATGGGCTTTTCTCAATCTTTATTGGATACACGTAATTAATGACAGTTTATTTTGCATATTTAATTATTTTATTCGATTTCAGTTTTTTGAAAATAAAAAATATTTTAAAAATATTTTATTCTTTCTTTTCAGAAAAAATTTAAGATTGTTTTTAAAAGAATATATTTTTAAATACAATAATAAGATAAATATACATAAAAAATTTATAAATACGTATATGTATAAATTTATAGCTTTTAATGATATATAAATTAATTTCAGACGTTTAAATAAAAAAGTGTACTCCCTCCGTCCCAAAGGTGTTTTCACCTCTGGGATGGCACAACTTTTAAGAAAAAGCAGAGTGTTGTGTAAAGTTATATTATTAAAATAATGAAATTAGTTGGATTGTGAGGATAAAATTAAAATAATAGTTTCCATTTATAGGGTGTGAAAACAATTGTGGGACAGACGAAAAAAGAAAGTGTGAAAATAATTATGGGACGGAGGGAGTATAAATTATAACTGTGGTAAGGAGTAGTTGATTGTAAAAGTGTGTCTAATTAGCTGATAATTATGTTATCTCATTTTTCTTTTTTGGAGGGGCGGCGGATCTAGCTCTGTTCTATTCACCGATAGATGTCAATTTCCAAGTGTTTTGGTTTTATACAATTTTTCCTTTAAAAAATGCCTATGTAGTACGTTTTCTAGCTAGAAAGTACGTATATAATATAAAAATAAGCTTCAAAAGAGATGTGAAACCGGTTATTACTTTTTTTAAACAAAAAATATTTTGAACGGATTTTGATATGCGAAATATTCAAGTATCATATCCTGTATGTATTATTAACTAAAGTTTGAAATGCTCATTTACATTCAATTAGGCAATAATTATAATAATCTGGAAAAATGTTTCCGAAATTTGAACTTTTTTCAATTACTATTTGCTTATATCCTAGGAATAATATGTATTATGCTCTTCTAATATTTACTCTCAAGTCTCAATTAATATTTTCACAGTTTTCAATTTTATACTATATATATATATATATAATTTTTTTCCGAGTTTCATCTTTTATATATCAGTTATCCTAGTTAATTATCTTCTCATGAGATAATTAAGGAGGCGTGGGTCGAGCATTGGCGGTGAGGAAGAATCATCTCTAGAATTGCAAGTGGTTTAAAGGTGCAACGATTTATTAATGAGATAGGGGAGTGGAAGGAGGATCTGGTTAGATAAGGCTTCCTTCTCATGGAGACAGGTGTGATTCTTCAAACAAGAATTGATAGTGAAGTTGCAAATGATTCCAGGTATTGGGTGGAAGAGCCTAAGGGGAGATACTCTGTGAGGGTAGGATATAAAGTGGCTGCAAGGCAGGGACATTCAAGCAAAGAGGAAGTGTCTTCCAGCACAAATGTGTTATGGCGAAAGGAATGGCAGCTGGTATGGAAACTCAATGCCCCTCCAAAGGTACGTATTTTTGTGCGGAAAATCATGAATAAAGTGATTGCAACGGAAGCAGACTTGGGCAAACATGGTGTCCCTTGCCAACCACATTGCCAACTGTGCGGGGGGCATCGTTGTGGTACAACACATGCTTTATTCTTTTGTCCGAGAGTTAAACACATTTGGAAAGGGACGGGGCTGTGGAGGACAATGAAGAAATGGCCAAGAGGCGACAGAGATCATATGGAGGATATGGGAAGGGGAAATGGTCTGGACTAAGGAAGAGGTGGCAATGACACTATGGGGAATCTGGAAGGAAATATCCAGCAGGAAAGATGGATCTCGGGAGATCAAAAAAAGGGAGATAATCTTTAAGCCTATTTCTTTTTCTTCTTCTTTGCACATTCATTTGAGTCACTATCTCTTCTTCCTGGAAATATGGGGTAGGGTCTGTGCATGAACGATTTTGCTCTATCGGAATGCACGGAAAGAAGTATTCATTGTGGCAATATGTACTAACTCCGTACAATCTACCTCCTTGGTTGCGCATGAAGCCTCAACACATATTTCTCACAGTCTTATTGTCTGGTCTTCACAACCCTAATCATAGTCTGAATGTTTACCTTTAGCCACTAATTAAAGAGTTATTATCTTTGTGGCATATGGTAGTAGAGACATACGACGTGCACAGAAAGGAGACCTTCACAGTACGAACTGCTATTTTATGGACCATTAGCGACTTTCCAGTATTTTCTATATAGTTTGGGTGGTTACAGATGGAAAGCTAGCATGGCGTACTACATTAATGAGTTTGATGCATTTTATCTTTAATGGAGTAGAAAGATATCATGGTTTGATCACCATCAAAAGTTTCTATGTAATGATCATGTCTTTTCTAGGGACAAAATGCTTTTTCTAAAGGGTAAAAATATTGTACGTTGTCCAAGGCCACATGTTCGATCAGGTATATATTTGAATCACTACTTATGATAAGTGTTTTATTTATTTAATTTAATCATATACAAATTATTTCAGGTGATTCATTATTGTACGTATGAGGTTACAATAACTGGTTTGATAAAGACAACCGAGGAGGGTGCAATGGAGCACAATAAACGAATCTTGGGTGGTTGAAAGAAGAAGAAAATCTTTTGGGACTTGTCTTATTAGAGCAAATTGTTAATTTGACACAAATTGAATGTGATGCATATAGAGAAGAATGTTTGACAATTTATTCCATACGAACTTGAGGAAGAAACCGATAATGATCTTGATGATGAAGATGAATACGATTAAAGGAAGTTCATTTACAAATTAAGTATTTAGTATCGTAAAATATTAATTTACAAAATAAAAAATATATATAAAAATAAAAAGAAATTAATTTGATAAATTCTAAAAAAATGTGACTCAAATTGGACTTATATATAATTAAATGCATAAAAATGAATGAAACTACAAGTTTGTAGTAGTGTAAAATATTATATTAATATAATTAAAAAAAATGTGAAATATCTATATAAACGAGTTAGAAATAAAAAACTAATTTGATGGATTTAAAAAACACGTGACTGAATTCGGACTTATATAAACAATTAAATGCATAAAAAACTAACAAATTAAAAAAATAGTAGTGTAAAATATTAAACTTATAAAATAAAAAAGTTGATGAAATATATATATATATATATATATATATACACAAATTAGAAATAAAACAAATTAATTGATGAATTTAAAAAATGTGGTTTAATTTGGACTTATATACAATTAAATTCATAAAAAATTAACAAATTAAAAAATTTAGTAGTGTACATCATTAAATTTATAAAATAAAAACTTTGGCAAAACATATATATATTTGATGAATTTTAAAAAAATGTGACTAATTTAGAAACTTTGGCAACACACAGAAACAAAAAAAATTGGATGAATTAAAAAAAAATGACTAAAAATTTGGAATTATATAATTAATTGCATAAAAATAAACAAAACAATCAAGTGTTCAAATGAAACACGTCTCCTCTGGGTTACCGGAGGTCAGCGATTCGATTTCCTGGGCGCGCAATATTGCTCTAATTTAGTATAAAGGCATAAATACTATATGAATCTCTATACATAAGCTACTAGGTCATTGGACAAGTAATTCGAGCCCAGCCCAAGGCTTGTGTGGGCACAGGTTCGACCACAAACTGATTCTATTTTTTTTAATTTACGTAAAATTTAGCGACCGCCTAAAAAGTATTTAGCGACTGCTGTTAATGGTTGTCAATGTAAATTAAGTAATTTAGTTCTTAATTTAAGCGACAGTAGCAACCATTCAAAGTGGTCGCCAATTGTCACTCATTTCGAGTCAAGATCCGGGTAATTCAGCAACAATATAAGTGGACACTAATTTTACGATTGCTCATTTTAGTACATAAGGAGGGTCGCTGATCGATCTCTTAACCTATATAATTTTTATTTAATGTTGTATTTGACGTACTTAAAAAAATTTACATTTGACCGCTCAAACAAAATAAAAATGATTATTTTAAGTAAGTAAAATACATGCATCAATTTTTTTTATATACTATACCTTAGAAATTAATTAAATATAGAAACGTTATATACAGAAAATCTTATACAAGATTAAAATAAATATAATCAGATCAAACATTAAATTAAGATAAAAACAATATCTTAAACTAAAAAAGTTCAAAATATAAATTTTGATTTGAGACGTAAGTCTGTTGACATTGTGATCAATCTCAAATTAAAATTTAACTCAGTATTAGATATAAAATTTGATTTGGATGCTCAGTATTTTCCTGTATAAATTTTCTAGAAAGTTAGGAAAGAAATAGACACCCAATATAAATCCCACATCCAACAATTATATTTTTTATTAATTATTTTTAATTTTATATTTATCTCTTCAAAATTTAGAAAAAATATATATAAAAGAAATGAAATGAATCCGCAGACGGTAAAATTCTTCCAAGACGGAATGGAGCAAATCAAGAAATTTTAACAGAAAAATCGCAGCGAATAAATGAGTATATTAATTCGTATTTCCAAACGGTACAACCTTTGCACTAAATCCGTAGGACAGAGTCGCTATTTGTAGGCAATAAAAATCGCATTTGGCCAAAGGAAGATAACGCACTTCAATGGCAAATGCCATGTGAATCCAGGACAGCTGGCCAGCATGCAAACACGCCAGGTGGTGATTAGGATGACATTTTAATTTTTTAAATATTATTTTTAGTTTTTTATAATTTCCTATAAATTAATTCATAAACTCTTTTAATATCCCTGTACTATGTATAGGTACACCGCACGTGTACGTTACTAATTATATCGACAGGAAAAGTGTGTGTATGTATGTATGTATATCCTAATTAATAAAATGATGAGATTGAGACTTGGATAAGAAGATTAGACAAATATTTCTTATAGTTAAATTAATAATAATTAATAAAATATAATTTTATAAAGATAAGAAAATTTTATCTGGAATTGAGATATATCTACCGATTATATATCATTTGTCCTTCGTAAGTATTTAACAGCTCTATCATATATATATATATATATATGAGTGGTGCTCCCATTATTGCAATAATGTTGTACATGCATATGAATTATAACTTTAAGGGTTGTTGCCAAATTTAAAGAGCTCTGCTCGATAATTTAATATTGGGGAGTTCTAGAATTAGGGACAGATTATTAGGGTTAATTTTATCTTATCTAATTATGTTTGATTCGTAAGATAAAATTATCTTTCCGTAAAAAACATGTATGATTTTGACGGATAGATATTTTTATCTTACGAACCAAACATACTTAGGAACAAATAATTGGGGTTAATTTTATTTTATCCAATTAGTAAACATAATTACCTTATTAATTAATAAACCCAC
Organism: Prunella vulgaris; assembly: GCA_026898435.1. Taxonomy (NCBI): domain Eukaryota; kingdom Viridiplantae; phylum Streptophyta; class Magnoliopsida; order Lamiales; family Lamiaceae; genus Prunella; species Prunella vulgaris. The sequence goes on along the minus strand of JAPKLY010000017.1, from coordinate 1,587,913 downwards.
ATGGTCCACATTGATATGGGAAGAGAATTTCCATAAATTATCATTTAGTTCGTAATTTCTAACAGAATATATATATATATATATATATATATATAAATAATTTTTGGTACATTTATTTTTGCAGATTTAATTTGCAGATTTAATTAAGATTTATGAATATACTCGTTGGGTTTGATATTCAAATTAAACAAACATGTGCTGCAAGTCTGTGTAATTTATATAGAGTTATTTTGAATCCAATCTCAATTAAATTATAACTTAAAACATTGGAATATCAATGTTCCACGGTTCATCTAGCTAGTGAACATTAATTTAAAAGTCTCTAAAGCAAATCATCTTTAGCAAGAGAGTGGATTAATGCAATGATAGGGAATTTGTTTTTAAGGCAAACAGGTTATGGGTTAGCAAAAGGAGACCCGTAAATTTGCGGGTTTGATAATTTAAGGATCATAGTTTTTTAATTTAGCAAATTAAGGACCGCAACTTTTTAACTTGACAATTTAAAGACCACAACTTCTTAACTTAGATAAATTAAGGATAAAATTGGCCCGTATAAGCTTCAGTTGGGCTGAAATTGCACGAGATTGGCACGTGATGGACGATTTCGGGCCTAATTCTACATCTGGAGCCCGTCTGAAGCCACGTCACACTTAATTGCCACGTCCCAATTGGAGCTAATACATGCCAATTTTGTCCTTAATTTGCCAAGTTAAAAAGTTGCGGTCCTTAATTTGCCAAGTTAAAAAGTTACGATGCTTAAATTGTCAGTTCTCAAACTTATGGACCTCCTTTTGCTAACACCCCTGACCTCTTGGCCTTAAAAAAAAAAATCCCAGTAATGATATGATTTTGGACTAGTTGAAAAAAAAAAATTAATGGTGATGAGTATAGAACAAGATATATTATAATAATGTAAGTCAATAATTTTATGTGCAATGTAGATGTGTTTCCTAGGAAGGGAACTCATCTGGTGGAAAGCAAGGGAAGTAGGGTAGGAGACCATAAAGAATCAGTGAAGAATGATCCAAGATGTAGGGTTTTGGGGCATTAAGGGTAGGGGGGGTGTTAGGGTTAGGTGAACTTGCCCTTTTTCACAAGTATATTGCTTTATGTCTAAGGTGTAAAAGAACCAACCCTTCCTAAATTGACCTAATTAGCTTCAATTGAGGTCCCCCCCCAATTCCATATCCCACATGCCTTTAATAACTCACTCATGCCCATCATGTATCTACCCATATTCACATTTCACTTTTATTTTAGTAAGGGTATATTGAAAATTCAACCATCGAGTAATCATTTTGTTTTTTTGGATGTTTACAATTGATATATATATATATATATATATATATATATATATATATATATATATATATATATATTTATGTAAATCAATCGTGAACACAAACTTTTACAATTTGTCATCTTATATGTGGATCTCCATATTAATCGATTCTTAGATTGAATATTGAATCATAAAAAAAAAATTGTCGTCACATGTGAAATTATTGCAAAAACTTCAAATTTTTGGAAACATCTAAATAGTTAATATGTTGAGATTTTGAAAATGAACGTATATAATCAAATAATATTATAGTTTAATTATAAAATGCCCGGATTGAATATTGTAAATTTTAAATGCAAAATTATATAAACAATGAATTATAATAGACATGTAAATTAATAATATAAATATTGATAGGGTTGAATATGTTTTAAATAGTATGTTAAAAATCAATTTAAAATTAAAATTGTGAAAAGAAATTAAAATTATTAGCATAAAGCAAAAATAAATAAATAATAATAATATGGAAGCCTAATTAAATAAATAAAAACTGGCATATAGACATGAATAAATGTATACGTGTAACGGATTATATATATTTAATTACAGAATTGATAAAAAAAAATTATCGGTAAATGTTATAGTTGTTATATCCAAGGATGAAAATATCGGTATCGACGGAAATATCGGTACCCTGAATTTATGGATATATCGGTGGAAATATCGATATCGAATATCGATATCGGTAAAAAATAGAAAATTCACGGAAATTTCATTAAAATGATGGAAATTTAACATGAAATTTTAGACAATATTATTATTAGTCTTAATACATTAATTGAACTTAAAATCTCAATAAAATGATAATCTTACAACAAACATATCAAGAAAACATACGTAAGACATATAAAACGATACAACAATTGTTCATAATTATTGAATATTACACAACTAATACCAAAATGATGTCCTATGAGCCTCAAATGTAAAAGAAGAAAGACCATCTTGGTCTAAGCAATAATGGTACCAAGTCATCAAATTAGAGAAATTCCCGAAATATATCGAAATTTCCCGAAATTTGTCGAAATTTTGACCGATAAATTACCGAAATTTCCACGATATTTCTCGATAATCTGCACATTTTGAATTACCCTGGACCGATATCGAAATTTCGCCGAAATTTCCCGAAATTTTACCGAAATTTTACCGAAATTTTGGAAAAATAATCGTTCAAGTGAATTTCCATATCGGTACCCTAAAAATTCCGAAATTTCGGCGAAATTTCGCGAAATTTTAATCCTTGGTTATATCTCCTTTAATTCGATCTAAAAAAGAATCGAACTCAAGTCAACCACTCAAGTGAAGAGTCTAGTAACCAGGTGAACTAAACCCACTTGATTAATTGATAATATTTGCTCAAGATAAATATATGATGTTGTGCAATTAATTGAATGAAATAAAGTTGAGAATTAAAGAATTGAATGTTGGCGTGCATGAGACATGAGCCCATACTTGCTAGGTAGGGGTGTAGTTGACAACTCATGCGCAAGACTAATCTATCTTGCACCGGCGTATAGATCGATCTACTAACAGTTTCTAGCACTCAATGACTTAATTTAATGAGTGTCTTTTTAAAATTTATTTTACTTTTATTTCCTTTTCTAGTATATAAGCAAATGAAAGTATTCATAGTGGATCTCCAACAAGTGAATTGTTGTGCTCCAAAGTCACAAATTCGAACTCATATATGCATATTCCCTTCGTTCCCATTACTTACACATTTAGTTGCATATATAAATTTTAAAAATATAATTTATTGTTTAAGTATACTTTTAAATAATTACAATATGAAAAAAAATAACTTTATTATGCAGCTTATATTTACATTATATATTATGCAAAAAAATTATACATATTTGAAAATAGTGCATTATTTTTGTACCAAATTGTGATTATTTTATTGTTTAATCATACAAAATTAAACTCCCTATTAGCATAACCATACATAAAAAAAAAATTAATTTCAAATCCATACATTTTATTTTCAATACATACATTTATGTAAAGATTTATAAGCCCTATAACTTTATTTTATTTTGAATTTGGTGCTTTAGACTACACATTTTGATTTTGGTCGTATAAATTTGAAAATATTTTGAGTTTGGTACTTTTACAAATTTACAGTTGATTTTGGTCCTGTAAGTTTGTAAAAGGACCAAAATTAAAATGTATAATCCATGTGGACCAAATTCAAATTTTTAACAAGTTATTGGACAATTTTTTTAATCCCCATATATATATATATATATATATATATATATATATATATATATATATA
>JAPKLY010000017.1:1517040-1584283 GCA_026898435.1 Prunella vulgaris | reverse complement strand
TATATATATATATATATATATATATATATATATATATATATATATATTACTTGGATCAGCCCATTCCAACGCGTGTAACAAACCCAACTATTTATGACCAAGGTTATTTGCACTGGTCTCTTCAAAAAAAAAAAAACATTATCCTTTAAAATCTTGGTCATTTTATTAAAATTTTTTACAAATTTTCGGAAACTATTTTTAAATTATTTTTCAATTTCACTGTGTTCGAAAGGACAAGTCGAAAAAATAAAAGAATTTTGAAAAAAAAAAATTCGGAACAAAATGTAATGTATTCATTCCAGTATTGTATTTCCCAAATAATATAGTGCAAATAACCTGGGCCACTATTTATTACAAAAGTGGGCTTAAATTGGACACCAAGTCTGCTGTGTCAAGGCCCAATAATCAAGACTTCGAAAAAAAAAGGATGATTTATAAATACTGCAAATAAATTTTGCTTCCCAAATTAAATAATGACACGTGTATAAATTAAATAAATATCAACATATATTACTATTTTAATTTGGAGGATTTAACAAATTAATTATCTAATTAAATAATAAAATGATATTTATTGTACACGGTACAAGTCATTATTAAATTACGAGTCTCCTGGTACTCGTAAATGACAATAAATGGTTGATTTGCCCTATTTATGAAGACGACCGAAATCAATTAAGCTAAATTTGGTCGATTCGTATATGCCGCCAATCAAATCAACATCAGTCAACCAGATCGCGCCACATGTCAGCGCAAGAAAGGAATGTTCTTCACCTCCCACCCTATAAATAGTGGCCTTTCATGTTCATTCGCAGTGGTCCACAACCAACGAAGACTCTGACGAACGAGTAACGAATATCAGCAATCTTTTCGACGAGCAAAACTGCGAGCTAAGAAGATCCATCGATCTAGATCTTCGAAGATTCAAGTGTTTTTCACCAAATCTGAAGAAGTTTTTCGAATACTCAACCGTTCTTCGTCAAAACCCTCCAGAAACAATGTTCGATCCAAGACAAGAGGTCAAATCCCTCTGATCAGACGTTTTTTTTAAGAACACTTTGAAGATCATTAAGCATTCTTCGCCATCTTCAACTGTTCTTCGTCAAATCCTGCCAGAAACATCATTTGATCAGAAACAATGAGCTCAATCCCTCTGATCAGACGTTTCTACTTGAAGATCAACTTTGAAGACTCCAAATGTTCTTCGCCGTCTTCAAGCTGTTCTTCACCAAATTCAAACACAAGCACACTCCGATCAGAGATCAAGGTCAAGGTCCAGGACCCCTCCGATCAAGTGTTCCAAATCAAATCCACTTCGAAGATTTGAAGATCTGAAGACTGTTCTTCGTCAAATTCAAGACGTTCTTCATCAAATCTTCCAAGACCAACGTTCGATCCAAAACAAAATGACCTAGTCCTTGGATAAGCATTACAAATCAAGCCCAGTCAAATTCAAAATCAGACCAAAGTCAAGTCAAAATTAAAGGAGAATCAGAGGATCATAGATAGAGAGAACCCAAAAAATTCAAGAAATTACATTGTATATCAATATCAAGGGTTAATAATATTTTATTAAACAAGAATTATTATCACAAGTATATTTGATGATCTACGCTGCATCATCGTAAATAACTGCGTGAGCATATATAGATATATTCATGACTATATACATAAATAATGCTGCATAATGTGTTTTGGTACAGAGTTCTTTAAACGTAACATGCAGGACATAATTTGTTACTTCATGGAGACATGTTATTCCATAAGTAACCAGCCGTCAACGTTTATTACCCTTAAAGTTGATTTTATTTAAAACAAAGATTTAGCATTGGAAAAGTAAGTAAATAATTGATCGATTGGATTATATGAAATTAAGTCAAAAGAAATTGGAACCTTCTTTCACCCTTTTTGTGATTTTGGTACTGTAAGTTATTCCAAGTATACTTCATGCATTATTTACTGTTTTAGTTAATAATATTTTCATAGTTATAATCAAATATTATATATATATATACACACAAAATTTTCTATGGATTCAAGTGCATGTATCTATTTTTTCAATAAATATATTAAAAATTAAGGTATTTGAGTATTATTAACTATTACTCGAAGTATTATTGATTACTATGTGGTGAATTGGAATTAGGGGTGGACGGTACGACATACCGAAATATTTTTCGCCATTATTGTTACCGTACCGAAATTTTCGATATCGAAAAATATCATACCGTTGTCATACCGAAAATTTCAGTATACCGAATTTCGATACTGAAAATTTTGGTATACCGAAAATTTTGATTTTTTCAGTATACAGAAATATTTTCAATATGAAATTTTCGGTATATCGCGATATACCAAAATATTTACGTATACCGAAATATTTCAATATACCGAAAATATTTCGGTATATCGCGGTATACCGAAATTTCTATATTTATATATCGTTACCGTTTCGAAATTTTCGATATGATACCATATCGTAGCGAAAATTTCGATAAATTCGATGTTTTTCGATACTATAAGTGCGGTATACCGATATTTTCGATATTTCCTTCACCCCTAATTGGAATATTACTGATTGAACACACTGTAATTTCGATATTTCCTCCACCCCTAATTGGAATATTACTGATTTAACACACTGTACACAACAAGTTGTATTTTTTAATTGATTTTCAAAGTTCAAGTGCATGTTTCAAAGTCTTCAATGATAATGAAAATGAAAAATTATTTTTTCTCTTTTTCATAGATATGGTGGACAAAGTTTTGTATGAAATAGTTCATAATAATCTTATCATGAACCAATTTTAAGTATCAAATATTTAACCAGGTGTATCAAAAGCTGAGATCAATTAAATTTATATATTGACCTCAACTTTTGATACACCTGATGCATATTTTGATACACTTGATCAAATATTTGATACATTAAAATAATTTCATGATAAGTTTATCATGAATTATTTTCATACAATACCTACTCGATATGTTGAATGAACGTATATTTTTCTGGTGATTATATTATTAGTGTTGTGTTCAATTGTGACAAAATGGATAAAATTTAGAATTTTTTTCCGTATTTTTGCATAAATTTTCAATCAATGTGAAACAACTCAAACGTAGATGGAGAATTATAGTAACACAAATATACAATCAAGTATTATCGATCTAGGGGAACAATGAATCCCCAATGTTGTGTGTTGACATTGACATTTTGGTGATGAAACTAGTTTTAAACTATGAATTTTATGATAATTAACAAAAATAATTAAATTAAGATCAATTTAAATTAATTAATAAAAATAGAATCTAATTTCAAGATGAAGTGCACGATATTTGAAATGCTCTGGGTGCTATCCATACAAATCTAATTAATGCTACTTTTGTTGTCTTAACCTTTCATATATTTTTTTTTTGGTGTGCTAAGAGCAAGGATGAAAATATCGTTATCGCAAGTAATATCGCAACCTTAAATTTACGGAAATATCGATGGATATATCGATATCGCATATCGATATCGCAAAAAAAATAGAAAAATAACGGAAATTTTATTAAAATTTTGGAAATTTAATATGAAATTTTAGGAATTATTATAGCATGTTATTATGCATATGTTTCATTTAAAATCACAAAAAATTAACATGTTTAAAGCAAATAAATAGATAATGGACTATAGAATCATTGTCTGACATTAATTAATTAATAATATAATGCATAATACAATAAAAGATGATTTGAATTACATGATACAATACATTTAGTACCAAAATGATGACCTATGGGGTTCAAATATAGAAGTTGAAATCCCATCTTTGTCCAAACAATATTGGTACAAACTCATTGCATTAGAATAATGCTGTACATAGTTATGCACATGACATTCATATGTTTATCTATCTCTTCCAACAGTTTCACCATAGATTGGATAGTGTGCACTAACCCAATGATTTTGTTGATATGAAAATGGATGCTGAAACACATTTTGAGTATTTCAACCAAATTGTGAGCTCGAATGTGTGTTAGAAGCATATGAAAGAATATACAATCACTAAAAAAAAAATTATCATTTGAAAATTGTATAAAAATATTAAAAATGAAAAAATTGCGATTTTTTATGTAGTGCGATATTTTACGATATATCTGCGATATTTCCCGATTTTCAATTAATTTTGTACTACGAGTGAACCGATATCGATATCGATATCGATATTTTGCGATATTTTGCGATATATCCACGATACTTTGTAAAAAATACATTGTACCCCAATATTCATATCGCATATTCAAAATTTGCGATATATCCGCGATATTTCACGATATTTTCATCCTTGGCTAAGAGTTGTCACTAAATAATTGAAGATCTATCTCCATTGAGACTTAAGCGAACAAGAGTTAATTAGCTCCTAAATAACTACCAAAAGATATTGAATACTAGGGAATTTCAACATAGATAGTAATCCTAGAATTTCCCCTTCATTAAATTTTCTAAGTATGAATTAAGACACCTAATATCTATCAATGGTGATCTAAGTCGTCCACCATCTTTCGGTGAAGTTGACTACAAAAAAAATAAAAAATCAAATCAACTAGCTAAACCCCTATCTACAAGATTAATCATCACATACTCAATTCTCATTAAAGCCTGAAAATAATCAATCAAAAGATACTAGATAAAATCAATTAATTCAATGAAGATAAACATATCAATAGAAACAACAACATCAATTCCGTATTATTCAAAGTCATCACAACATAATCACATCAATTTTCCGCATAATTCAAACACTCAAACATTAAAAGATTAGCTCATGGCTAATAACATAAAACCCAAATAAATAAAAATACAACAATACATTGACATTGAAATTAAACCAACCAAATTCAATACAAAGGATAAAATCCACCTAATATGAGCAACTACACCTTCAATCTATAATACACTTTTAAATTCTAGAAATTAACTATGAAACCATTAAAACCTAATTACTATAGTTGTGTTTGTTTTGGAATTAAAGTGAGCAAGTTAATGTTATATAATTTAGGAATTTTGAGTAAAGTATAAATAGGATATATATATATATATATATATATATATATAAAAGTTGAAATTTCACTTTATAACAAATCAATATTAGGTTTTATAGGTATTTGTAGGTATTTATAGGGTAAAATGTGATATATTGGGAAGAGTAATAATAGATTTTATACATATTTGTAAGTGTGAATTAAAAATAAGATTAACAACATAATAAATCTCAAACTCGTATGAACGAGGAACTCAAAATTATATGTTCATCCGTGTGAGCCTCAAAACAAACACAGTCTATGTGTTTGAGTGTGTATAGAGACTGAAAACGTTTTTTCCTTCAATTTATATAGTGTGGGAGAAAGATTTAGAAAGAAAATTGAAATTAAATCCTTGAAATTTAAAAATCTCACCGAGATGACTCAGTCTAACTCAAGAAGCTTAGCATTGTTTCGGAGAAAATAGCATGGGTCGTGCTGTGAATGACCAAACTATGTCATTTTCTTCGGAAGCATGGATACAAATTAGGAGTCTTAGACACGACACGTGCAACAATAGCAACTGTGCTCATGTTGTGGTGGTTGATTTCACATAGATGGAGAAACATGGCGGCAAAGCTTCAATGACTACTTCAACGTGTGGTGCTGGTTACGACTGTTATTGGTTTAAACTCCAATGGCCATTGATTCCGTCATTGCTGGTTGTCGATTAGAGTTGGCAATTTCAGCTTGTCCTACCGAATATTTGGTCTGAGCTCAAAATATGGTGGCCCAAAAAAGTTTGGTCATTTTGGCCCAACCCAGATGGCCCGTCAAGCCAAATGGGCTTGGGCCATTTTGGCCTGACAGGTCACGGGCCAACCCATTTGACCCAATATAGATTAATGTATTTAGTTTTTGTTATGTTTTTATTTTTATTTTTTATATTTTATGTTTATACAAATGTACAAGAAATGAAGAAAGAAATACATTTATCAAAATAGGATTTCAATATTGTGATTGAAAATGATTGAGACATTGAATAGTTTAGGGAATTAAAAACTTTTATATATATATATATATATTGTCATTTGACAGTAAAACTATGAATTATTTTATTATGTTAGGACTCTATGTATTTGGTTGTATTTAAATCTATGTTTGAAGTTATTGTTTTAAATATATTTTATATTTGTATAGTAATTTATGAATTGTGAAAGTATATATATAATTATGCATGTAATCTTTGTAGCATAAAATATTTTAAATTATTATTAAAAGAAAGTGCAGAGCTAGTCCATTAGTCTATGGATTAATGACTCAATTTTTACGCTCAATATTTAAAATGGATCAGTCCAATTGGGTCCATAAATATGAGTGGGCCGGTGGTCTGCATTTGCCAGCTCTAAGTGTAGCGTTGAACAGAGATGGCTTCTGTGGTGCGATTTCAGGCAAAGAGCACTAGTGGTAGGCAGGGGCTTCGATTTTCCATGGCGGTTGGCATTTCAGGTGGTGCTTCTCAATTCCTCTGATTGAGCTGCCATTGATTCCGACTTCACAGCTTTGAATGGCGGTGGAGGGATAACAACTTCAGGCCTTGGCCTTCTTCTTTGGCGATTTGAGCAGCAGCGGTTGATTGAATTTGCTTCATTTTCAGGTGGTAGAGCTTCGAATTCCGGCAGCCTTCATTCAAAGAATTATAGTGCAAGTGGGCTTCTGTGGCCTGAGGTTGTGATTCTGAAGAAGCCACGAACTCAATCAATACTTGATCATAAGTCAACAATCGGAGTGGGCCCATGATTTTTCCTCACTATGAATCTGCTGACATTTTGAATTGCAAGAATACACTTCGATTTGGGCTTCGCTTAAATCAATTGTGCCTCTTTTCTTTGGGCTCCAATTATTTGGACCTTGAATTTGAGAATTAAAATTTAAGTTCAATTTATTTTCTTTTTTCACTGACCCATTTAATTGCTTTTACAAATTAATAGCTTTTTTTTTTCATAATTTTAATTTTCTACAAAACAACAAACTAATATCTTTGATAATAAGCTTAATTAGTCAATTTAATGTCCAGATTGCATGAAATTCTATAGAATTAAGCAAATTAATATATTAATTTTGATCAATTTTCACACTAATTACTTCTCCCCCTCTACAGAGGAAAGATGGACCCTAAAACTCACCTCAACAAATATCAAATCTACATGACAGGGCGCATAGCTATTTTAAACGATTAAGTGACGACAGTTTGCACTTATCCTGGAAAAACGTGGTGCACAAATGGTATATTTCTTTACCATCTAGGTCCATCCATTGCTTTGATTAATTGAACGAGAAATTCACAACCTACTTTGCCTTGAAGATTGCTCGGGCTAAAAGCGAGCATCGACTAATGGGAATTTGTTAAGCAAAGAATGAGAATGACAAGGATTACCTCGGTCGTATAGACAAGGTCTTGCTCGCTAGAAAGCATGTAGGATATGAACTGGTTCAACACGTCGTGCTAAATGGGCTCAAGCCCAATTCTCACATGTTCAGGAATATCACCAAGAACTATTCAAAAATGTATACCAAGTTCCATGGTCATGTTGGCTACCTCACTAAAATCAGAAGTTTCCAAGCGCCAGAATACACACAGTCAAGGACAAAGAAAAACGAACGCATCCTCATTCGGGAAAAAAGCTGACCGCTGTATAAGGGGGTCCCAAAAGTTTGTCAATTTTTTTAAAAGGTTCAATAAGGCCTAGTTGTTGCCTTCATCAACAAATTGTCCAAAAATCCGGCCCAGATTTTCAACGCCATTCAAAATACCAACATGTTGAGCAAACCCCGATCAAAAAAGTTAGATCTGGAATTAGTCAATCGTTTGAAGTTTTGTGCTAGCCACACTAGTCAATATCATGATCTACTCAGGCAATGAAAGTTGTACAGAGAGGGTCAATTGGTCGATTATGTTAAAAAAAATTCTACTCTAAGATATGAGCAACACTATTCTTCCAAATTAGATAGGGAATCGTACATGTAAGGAAAATATAACTTCATACATAGGAGGCGCTCGTTCATTAGGCCAGGGACTACATAACGGGCAGATATTCTGCACCCTTGGCATGACCCATATTCTTGCATTTAATGCTACAATCATAGGATACAAGAAGAATACATTCATTGTACTATAAATAGAGGTTAAAAGACTTAAATAAATGATCACAAACCTTTAAGTTCAAGTCCAACACTAAATTTGACAACTCTTTGTTTTATTTATTGCTTCCATAGCAGTTATAGTAGTTCCATCCTAACCGCATTAAATTTGCAAATCTTAGAACAACTATCAACACTCCTTGCTCGGTAATAGTAATACCCCAAATGTAATTATGTTTGACGAATTGGATCAACAAATATTTATATCTTTATATATTTTTTCAAGGCAAAGTTTTGTATGAAAATGATTCATGATCGGACCTCATAATATCCCGTAATACCTTCTGACATATTGCATTAAATCACATGCAAATATCTGAACGTATTTTTTATGGACGGAGAAAGTATGAAATACTAATTCAGCAATGGAAAGAACAGTTTCAATGAGCAGTAATTAAGTATGGGACATGGGAATATAAATCAAATGCTTAAGTAATTTTACAAATTTGAAATACAACAAGGTAAAAAATAAAAACAGCATTAACGTCACAGTCCAAATCTTCAATTTTTATTGTATGTTCTAATATATATTTTTATATTTTAATTTATTATTTTGTTAGTTATTTTATAATATTTCATAGATATTAAATATTCATATTTTGAATTGTAAAAAGGTAAAAAAAAAAAGGGGGAAATTGATCCTTTGCTGGTCAGTGAAACTAGCAAATGCTGCTTGGTATTAAAAATGTAATATATTATTAAAATATATTATTCCTTTTAGTTTTGATCAAATCATAATTTTTTTTATTATCGTGATAATAAGCTAAAAATGAGAAAATAGTTTAACAATACATTTGCTAGTTTTATTGCGCAACAGAGGATCCTTATCCAAAAAAAAAAGGAAATGAATTCTCTGCTGGGCAGTGAAACCAGCAAATAGTGCTGGGTAGTAACATATAGTTAATTTTTTTTTTTTTTTTAGTAAGGATCAAATCATAATTTTTTGTTACCGTGTTAATAAGCTTAAAAAGAAAAAATATTTTAATTATATATCACCGTTTTAGTACCATTTTTTTGTTAGGACCAAATCATGATTTTTTATTACTGTATTAATAAGTTTAAAACAAAATTTTTATTATACACCATAGTTTTAATACCAGCATCATTTGATAATTTCACCGTACCAATATATTCATATAAAAAAAAGAGACAGGATACTTTTCACCGCTATCCTTATATTAAAAACAAAAGGAAAAGGCTGGTGGGAGGGTGAGACCAAATCAACAAGATATGTTATGCAGTATTAAAAAAAAAAAGATATGTTTGTCAAAAAAAAAAAAAAAAGATATGGGAGAATAAAAAAGAAGTGGGAGGTGGCAGGCAGGAGCAGCCGCCCCTGGGAGAGAGTGGGGATGACGGCATGGCTGCTGCTTTGCACGTGAGACGTGGCGAATAATTACGCTGCTTCCGCTCAGCAGTTGGGAGTGGCGGTCCCCACGTGCCGACCCTTGCCGGCGCTTCCATCCTTTACGACACGTATGTACGGCACGCGCTACTCCCCTTGGCCACCCCCCACGTGCTTTGATGTGTCCTTTCTTGTTTCTTTCTTCCAACCTATTTTTCTTTCTACACGCGCTTTCTCTTTGACTGCTTCCATACTCTTTCTCTCTCTCCCCTTTTTTCCTATGCAACGATTTTGCTGTTTGCATAATCCCATTTCTAATATTTTACTCTACCCTCCTAGGATTAGTTATCCACTCACTTATGTACAGAAATTTAAAAAAAAATCATTAAAATATTAGTATAAGATAAATATATATATATATATATATATATATTATTTCCACCCTGCCAAATTTTACGATATTTTGAAAGTATTATTTTATTAAAAAAATATAATGAGTAGATTGTGAGATAAAAAATTTTAGAATATAGATTTAAATTAGCATTATCGTGTAATTCAAATATATTTTTTGAAAGATATATTATTTATTACTGAAAAGTGAATTTTGAAAAATATATTTTCATGTATTAAGTGCATATTTTCAATCTCTACTAAAAGTGTAGAAGCACTTATTTTTTTAAAAAGTTGAGTCTAACCAACTTAAAAAATAAGTGTTTCTATATTTTTAGCAGTGGTTGAAAAACATGCACTAAATAAGTAACATTTCAGTAGTAATTTGTATAACTTTTTAAAAATATGTTTAAGTTGTGTGGTACACTTGGTGCATAAGAGACTTACACATAATATTAATATTTATATTTTTGGGAGTATGCAAATTTTTGTGAGATAAACTAAAAAAATATGTAAAATATTGTATGAAAATCGTTCATGATAAACTTATAATTTTTTTTTTTGATCGGCAAATAAAGATTTTTATTAATGATGAGGTATAAGTAATACCTCTAAAGGATTACATACAGAAAGTTTGAATATTAATTTTTTCCTTCGCATACATCATTTATACTCCTAGTACAACCCATAGAAATTCTAGTCACTGCTGAAAGCTAAAGTTGAAGCAACTTTCTTCCTTGATTGCAATCCAACTCCATAGTCTATTCCTTACTTCATCTACCATCATGTTTGTAGTAGTCTCCTTGTTCGTGAACATCTTTTCAATTCTTCCTTTCCAAATCACCCAAGCAATGCACATCCATATACTAGCCATAATAAGTCTACCTCTCTTCCCATTGATATAACTACTAAAATGTAGTAAGTTTATCAAGGGATTTGAGGCACCCACAGAGTTCAAATGCAACCAATTTGTGCAGCCCATCCAAACATTATGCGCACAATCGCACTCAAATAGGATATGTCTTACCGTTTCAATGTGGGAACCACAAACGGTACAAGAAGTATTATCATTTTGTTGCAAGATTCCTCTACGCAGCAGCTCGGATTTCTTCGGGAAGCTCTCTCTAAGTTCCCTCCAAGCATGTATTGAAATTTTGGTTGGGGTGTACTTATTCCAAATCTGCTTGTGTCTCTTCCACCAATCTGATATATGTCTCCTTTGTCTTGTATACTCCATTTGTATTCCACTTCCATCTCCATATGTCATCTCCACTAGTCTTTACCTGGTTCCTGTTAATCACAGACATTAACTCATCAAGTATGTTTATTTCACGATCATAAAGGTTAAGTCTCCAACCCCACTTTCAATGCCACTCACCACCTACCCACTCACCCATCTCCCTCACCGTCCCCCAAACTTTGACTAAACCACTCTCGCCCAAAGGTTGTTTCTCACCCACTAAACTTATAATGAATCAGTTTTAAAGTATTAAACATTTGATCAAAAGTATTAAAAATCTTATCAGAAGTATAAAAAAATTTGAGTCAATGATTTTGTGTTATACTTCCTCTGTCTCATAAGAATTTGCACAATTTTCTTATTTGGATGTCCTACACAAGTTTGTACACTATTAAAAAAGAAAATATTAATTTGTGTGAACATTCACATAACTATACACATATTTACTAATATGTCACTACTTTATTTAAAAAAAACATTTTTTTTTGTAATGTGAAATATCAGGGGTGCTAAAATCTGTGGGATGGAGGGAATAATTATTATAGATTTTATAGACTTCAACTTTTGATAGTACTTTTGGTGAATATTTTGATACACTTGATCACCAAATGTTTAATATCTTAAAATAGTTTCATGATAAGTATATCATTAATCATTTTCATATAAGTTGGAAGAATTTCTTAATCGTGATGATTATGTGGTTGAATTATTTCTGAATCCTTCCAAACAATAATTATAAGATAAATCTTAGAGAGTATTTATAGAGAGAGAAAGTAGTGAGAAATGTTTCTTTGAATATATTGAACTTGGAGAGAGAAAATTACAAGAGACATATTTATAGTTTTGCATGTAGTGAGGTGACACTTAATAAGATTACTTGGCTTAATATGCTGACAAGTGTCCTTGACACTTGTCAATATGCTCACTATCACACCCTAATTACATTGCATTGACCTACCACATCTCTATCAACTTCCTACATGGCTACTAGTTTCACTCCGGACTAGGCGAACTCCTTTGTCTTGGGCTATTCTGGGATGTGTTGTCTATAGTAGGATTGGTCTCTTGCTTTTTGCACCAGGCGAACTATAAAGCGAGCTACCAGCGAACTTCTCCACTCTCCGTTGTGTTGACCAGCCAGAGGATAGTGTCGTGGCTTTGGCTACCTGGGCGAGCTATGGCGAGCTATTGGGTGAGCTTTCTCTCTCCTCATAATATTGACCGGTCAAAGGATGATGATATGTCTTCAGCCATCTAGGCGAACTACCATGTCTTAGGTTTAAGATTAAACTAATTCACCTAGAGTAGCTCGCTTTAATTCGTCTATCATCAATATAAAACATACAAAAGAAATAGTTATTTTTTAAAGAATCTAGGTAATATTTTTTAAATGTTCAAATAATATTGAGTCCTTCTAATAAATCAAATGTTCAAATAGTTATTGTTAAAGAGAATATTTCTTAGCTACTATTTACTCCGTCCCACAGAAATTTGCACACTTTTCTTGTTTGGATGTCTTACATAAATTTACACACTACTAAAACAAGAAACATTAATTTGTGTGCACATTCACAAACACACACACACACACACATATATATATATATATATATATTACTCTTATGTCACTATTTTAGTAGATAAAAAAAAATATGTCACCCCGTAACATGCAGAAATTAATTTTTTATAGTTGAATTCATGGAGTGATTATTATGAGGAATGGCAAACTTCAACAAATTCTAAATGGAGAGAATAGATTAAATTGAATTTTATAAAAAAATTGCTTCATGATAAAAATCTAAAAATTTGGTTTCAAATAAAAACTTATAACATGCAGTTAGTGCTGTTATTCGAGCCGAGCGAGCCCGAGTACCTAGGGCTCGGCTCGGCTCGTTAAACATTTCGAGCTAGGCTCGGCTCGGCTCGTTAAACATTTCGAGCTAAAAAGAAGACTCAGCTCGACTCGTTTATTTTAAGAGTAAGCTCGGCTCGAGATAGAGCTCGAGCTCGAATTTTTTATTTGCAAATTTTTGTACTCTTACATATTCAACTCTAAATCATCAACAATTAATGCACAATAACATAACCTGAAATTATAACATGAATAACTAATCCATAAAGCAAAAACCATCAATCCATAAAGCAAAAAACTTAAATCCATCATCTTAGAAATCTCATATTACATTAATGATTCAACACAAATCCACAAATAAAACACAAGTTTGCAACACATAATTAAGTTTGAATAACATCAACTTAGAACATGATGAATCATTGTTTTTCTTGCACCTCTTCACTTTTGAACTTTTAGCTCACACTTGATCAGGGTGTACAATTTCTTCAATATCCAATGAATCCTACAAAATCAACATATTCATTATAAAGATCATAAATTCATTATTGCTCCAACATATTCAACACAAAATTCATTATTGCTCCAACATAACTATATATATGTATGTATGATAA
Source organism: Prunella vulgaris (assembly GCA_026898435.1). Taxonomy (NCBI): domain Eukaryota; kingdom Viridiplantae; phylum Streptophyta; class Magnoliopsida; order Lamiales; family Lamiaceae; genus Prunella; species Prunella vulgaris. The sequence goes on along the minus strand of JAPKLY010000017.1, from coordinate 1,570,634 downwards.
TCCAAGGAATCAAACATTATATAATAGCAAATAAGAAATTTTCAACATTATGATAATCCAATTAAATACAGCAAAATCTTGAATAGATAACTATCACTTACCAGTAGACAAAATAATAAATGGTAATGAGTTGATGATGTGAACGTCAACAGCTCAAACAATCTGCAAACTGCAAACAACAATCCAACCGTAAGAAAAAGGGAAACAAAATACATGATAAAGCACACAAAATTTAAGGGGCACTTGTGCAGTTAATTCAAGCATTAGAAAAAGTCTAGGGTTTTGAATGAATAACCTGGCCCTCGGCGGTGCAGGGCGTTCGCGGTGGCTGGGCATCGGAGGCTGTGCTCGCGGCAAAGGCTGAGCGTCGGCGGAGGCAGGGAGTTGGCAGCGGCTGGGCGTTGGCAGAACTCCCCTCGTGAGCGTCGCGAAGTGGCTGAGCGATGCTGTGGCTGAGCGTCCGGTGGCGCGGCGGTGGCCTGGGCGCCGGCGGTGCAGGGCGTTCGCGGTGGCTGGTGTCGGAGGCTGTGCTCGGCGGTGCAGGCTGTGCTCGAGGTGCAGGGCGTCGCGGTGCAGGGCGTCGGCGGTGCAGGCTGTGCTCGCGGTGCAGGGCGTCGCGGAGGCTGGGAGTTGGCAGTCGGCAGAACTCCCCTCGTGGGCTGAGCGTTGCGGTGGCGCGACGGTGGCAGCACTGTGGGTTGTAGCCTGGGAGTCGCCGTCTTGTGGAGAAGGGGCAATAGATTAGAATTGAGAATTGAGATGTTAGGTGTGGTGTGGTCTAGGGTTAGAATTAGGAATTTAGGAAAATAATATATATTTATGAATTTACAAAAATATCCCTATACTTTCGAGTTTATTCGAGCCTTAACGAGTAGCTCGCGAGCTAGCTCGGCTCGGCTCGTTAATGTAAACGAGCTTTAATGATACTCGAGCTCGGCTCATTTAGCTATTCGCGCGAGCCGAGTTCGAGTCTTAACGAGCCGAGCCGAGCCAAGCTCACGAGCAGCTCGTTTATTTTAACAGCACTACATGCAGTAGATACAAACTGTAGTAGAAATTAAAAGAGTAAAACAATAAATTTGCAGTTGCAGCCGAATTGAGACGCAGAGAGAAGAGACTGGCCATTTCACTGAATTTCCTCAAGTCTTAGTACAACTGCCGACAAAATATATACCCACAGTTCTAAAATTAATTTGGGTATATTTTTCGTCGTTTCATCTCTCTCCTTGGATGTTTTATTCGTTTCTATTTGACATAAGTATATTTGTAGCTTGTTCTTTCCGTGGCTTTTCTCCTCCTTCAATTTTCGCTATATCCATCTTCCATTTCAATAACAATTATGAAACTAATAATTATAGAGTAAGTGTCCTGTGCATCAGTTACACGGTGCAACTCTAGTTTATTTTTAAAAAGTTAAATAGTTTATAAATGAAAAGTTAAATAGTTTATTACTGAAAAGTGTATCTTTCATAGTTTAACTTTTCAGTAATAAACTGTTTAATTTTTCTGTTATAAACTATTTAACTTTTTAAAAATAAATTAGAGTTGCACCGTGTAACTGGTGCATACAATACTAATCTATAATTATATTACATATCTGCTTTCGAACTTGAATATCAATTGTACCTTTTATAATATCCGTCAAGATGATACTTTATTATAACTATCTGAAACATATAATTTAAGTGATAATCATATGCATTATTTAGTACCAATAACGTATGTTGAACCATATATGTACTAGTAATTACAAATTATAAAGACTCAAGTTTCAATAATAATATTTTTTTTAAAAGTAAAAGTCATTTAAAAAAAATATTATTACTTCTCAAAAATAATAATTTTTTTATTTAATAATTGATATATTTTCTATTGATCTTGTTTCATGTAGCTTCCTCTCTCCACAATTAGTAATTGGCTGCTGTATTATTCTGTAGACAATTGTTTCAATTAATTGATCACTCTGCATTTTTGGTTTAAATAACAAATTATACACCTTAGTAATTGGCTGCGGCATCTTTTGATTGGAGATTACCGATTACTCCCTCCGTCCCAAAGGTGTTTTCACCTTTGGGATGACACAATTTTTAAAAAAAATAGAGTGTTGTGTAAAATTATATTATTAAAATAATGAGATTAGTTGGAATGTAAGGATAAAATTAAAGTAATATTTTTTATTTATAGAGTGTGAAAACAATTGTGGGACGGACGAAAAAGAAAAATATAAAAATAATTATGGGAAATAGGGAGTACGAAATTATTAAAAATTATACAGGAGAGAGAAATTTTAGTTTGTCGAATAACCCTCAGTCACTCACTCACGAACCCGTCCCGCAGTGCTTCAGTCTTCGACGTTCTCTGTTTCATTTCTCTCAATTCATCAATTCCGATTTTCCCCTCCATCAATCGAGGATCTGCCAGAAAATTGAATTAGGGATCTGCAAAATCATCGAACGTATTCCGTGTCCGGATCTGTGGAGCAACATAGATTTCCAGTAATGGACCCTAAGCACTCAGGAGATGTGCTCAAGTAAATTTTCTATACTATTAGCAATTATATATATTTAAGCTCTGGTCTGTAAAATTTATTATGCATTTTCAGGCATTTGGAAAAACAGGGCGAGCTAATGATGGATGCATATAGGTCAATGTCTCATGAATTGCACAAACTTCAGGTTTTATTTAATTTTGGTGATAATTTCATTTGTCGAAATTCTTGAATTCAAGTGATTTGGATGACGTTTTTCTGCCTAATATGTATAATCATGATGCTATCAATTTATTAAGTTGAGATCTAAGGTGCTGATATTTTTGCCGGAATGATAGATAGAAGAAGAAATGTTGATGCGAAAATACTACGAGTTTATGGTAGCTCAAGGTTTAGTCGAGAAGGTATGTCCTCTTGTTCCTCCCTCCATAATCCCTGTATATTTTATCAATTTCGAAACCTGGGTTTTCTTTAGACCTTGAAGAAGTTTTGCCTTTGATTTTTCGTAATTGTATCTGCAGCCAATTTGATTGCTTCCTTGCGCGGTTATATTTGTTCTCTTATGCAAGTTTATGCCACATGCTGAGTTTGGTTTAATTGACTTACTTGCACATACAGCTTACATGTTTAAAGCTCTTATGGTACTTTGTTAATCATCTTTTATATTTTATATACTCCATCCATTCATTAGGATATTTGCAACACACTTTTTAAGAAAAATATATTTTATATATAAAGTAATGATATATGAGCAAATATGTGTATAATTTTGTGAGTGTGCACGTAAATTAATGATTCATTTTTCAGTAGTATGCAATTTTGTGTATAACTTCCAAATAAGAAAAATATGCAAATTTTTGAAGGATGGAGGAAATACAATTCACAAGTTTAACCAGATGTGTTGTATTTCTTTTCTCGTAGAAAACAAGTAGAACCAACGTAACAGAGGACGACGAAACTAGTCAAGACGGACCAATAGATAATGCGAGCAGGGAAGAAAAATCATGAAAAGAGTGCATTCATTTATCCTGCCATTTTTTTTTATCGGTAATGTTAGTTGTTAGTAGATATGTTAGTTCTCCAAATCTCCTTACACTCCATATCTCCAAGTCCAATTTTATATCTCCCTCCTAATTCGTTCCCAAAGGGAATCGAACCCAGGTCACCCACCTAAATGAGGAGCCAGGTGGGCTAACTCACCTGGTTCATTTATCCTGCCATTTGCATTCGATTTGTTTGAGAAGTCCCCCTTTCACTCTGTTTGTTATTCTGCGTGCTCTGCACTTTGCAACGCTTGGGGAAACTTCACATTTAACACAGTAACTTACTCTTTGCTTGACCCTGTGTTGGAAGAACATAGTAACTTCAACTCTTTACTTGACCTTGTGCTGGAAATGGTCGCTTTTTATATAGTTAAGGATGTTTTAAAAAAAAAAGTTATACTATATAATATTTTAGACTTGATTAGGTTGAAAGGTAAATATTTTAGAGACAATAGTGCCAATGAACAAAGGCTGGTGAGTTCTGTTGTGTTTGTACTCTGTATTTGTCGAGCAATCCAATTAGCTTGGAACAATTCATTATATGTTTAAAAAAAAACAAACAAATGAGATCATAATGTAATTTTTGGTGTTTCATCTTTAAGTTTCATGATTGGGATACATGACATTTAGGGCTCGTTTGGTAGTCTTGTAAAAAAAAAAGTCGTGACAGAGCCCTAGATATGTTTTCATGGTTTATACATGATAAGCTTTATTTCTTATATTTGTAAATATGTGTAAACAAAATAAATGTTGTTTGGTAGATATGAAATCAACATAAAAAATCGTAAAATCAACAAACGCAGTAATACCCACATTAATGTTCACAACCGCGATGAACATTCAGCAATTCCAGAATACAAACAATTCAAAAATATGACATTGATGACAGAGATTCAAAGCAGTCGATTGAAGAAATTAACACACTGAATCCATCGCTAGACTCCTGGAAGACGAGAGAGATCTGTCCATAATCATCAATCATTCCAATCATCAATCGATCGATGCGTCTCTTAGAACGGAAAACATCATGTCATTGTCGTGCTTCGACTATTTCTCCGACCTTCTCTATGGCGAGATCTCCACTATTTTCTTCTTCGGTGGCGACCATTACTCCGGCTTCAGTCTCCTGCGTCTTCTCCTCTGAAGCCAACCAATTTGAAGCCAAATCGCATCAGAAATCACCTCAATCTTGCCATCAGAAAACGAGTTAGGGATTAGATAAATAAATAAGAAATGAGACCAACATTCCTCTCAATTACTGGCTGTAAAAGAGAGGCGGAAGAAACTCAGACGAAACTTACGACTTCTTCGGCGAGTAAATCAGCAACTTCGAGACAGAGGCTCGATCGGGCTTTGAATTCTGGTGTTCGTCGCAACAGAGACTGTGACTCTCTATTTCCCGGGACGGTTGTTGGATCTTCGATTTGGAACAGAGGTTGTAGCAGTTGTGAGGCGGCGAACGTCCGGTAGTTGCGATTTCCGAAAGCTTTTGAGTTTGTTGAAATTGTCGAGATAATATATCGGATGGTAGGGTCCGATGTATTTTCTAAAGTGGAATAATATTTTTTATGAAAATATATAACATGTGAGATTTTCAACGGGCCTCCTCAAAAAAAATTATGGTACACCAAACACATGAAACTATTATTTTTATGCTCTTTTCTAGGCTATCAAACAAGCCCTTAATTTTAAGTTACACTCGATAAGCCAACTCAATTCTGAATCCATGAATCAGAATTGCAGAGAATTAAATATCTAGTGAAATATAAAATACTCTTTACATTCTTCTATAAATTTTTTATTTAATTTTTAAACATATATTTAATTTTTAAGAGTTAAAATTTATTGTGAAATACTCTCTGTTTTCTGTAATAGTTTGAGAGAGTTAAATAAAAAGAATAATTTATCAAATTGTATGGATATAATTTTTTTAAAAGTGTGAAAATAGTATCAAAATGTTTAAAAAATTTGTAAAACTAATCTTTAGACATAGATGGTATAAAATTATAAAATGTGAAATTTAATACTCCCTCCGTACTAGATAAACTTGCAGACATTCCCTTTTTGGACTTCCTACAAGAACTTGCACACTAAAAAAATAAAATTCTTTCATAAATTTCACCTGTATAATATTTACATAAAATATAATTACTTTTTTACTTTTTGAACCTACATTATACTTAATCTAACTAACTCTTTATTTATACATAATATTTAATTAAATTATCTCTAAATATATACTCTCTCTGTCCCACTATAAGTTGCTCGTTGCTTTTAGGCACGCGTATAAGGTATAAGTGTAAAAGTATAAGTGATGTGATGAAAAAAGTGTAAAAGTATAAGTGATGTAATGGTGAAAAGTAAAAAAGTAAATAAAATAGTGTAAAAAATATTGAAAATAATAATAAAAAAGTGAATAGTAATTTTAAAAAAATATATAAAAATAAATAAGCAACATTAAGTTGGACGGATGAAAATAGCAAAAAATTATACTCCCTCTGTCCATCAAATTATTTCTCACTTTCCTTTTTTGTTTGTCCACAAAATTTTTTCTCATTTCCTTTTTTGGAAATAACCCACACTCATAAATAAAAGTTTGGAACCTACAATACCTTCACTTATTTTTTATTTTATCTATTATTTCAATATAATATTAATTTTTATTAAATTTTATGTCACTCTAAATATGAAAAAAGGATTGGTGGACGGAGGTTGGAGTATATTTTTAGTACGCATGTTTCTCCCCGCATGAGAGGGGGAGAGTAGCAAATTGCGAATACTTTTGAAAAGGGGGCGAGGGTGGGATAGGGATTCCCTCGAAATTGAAGGGCATGGGAATAGGGGTACAACAGGCAACAAAGAGAAGGGGAAATAAACCAAAGTCTACTCCACAAATTCCGCCGACGCCACACGAAAAGGTGGGCCCACCGAAAGCGGCAGCCTCTTGGTACAACATCGCTATGGACCCCACAGCCTCCTGTCGGCCTTCCGCTCTCCCACACGCTTCTTGTTCCCCGCTTAACACCTTTTTTTTTTTCTTTTCATTTCTTTTTTTCCTTTCCTTCTTATTTAGTGCATCCAAACTTTTGGTTTTAATTTTACGAATTAATTCGATGGTAATTTGACCACTGCGACGGATGAGCCTGGATGATTTGGTGATGTTTTACATTATTACTGTGTGTTTACTGTTTTTTCCGATTTTAATTTTTTAAAATTTTTAATAGAAAATAAAAAATATATAAATAAAAAGTTAAATAATAAATTAAATTTTTTTTTTTTATTATTTGTATAGAATATTTTTTTTAGATATGTCACAGAAGAGTTGGGACATTTGAATATATTAAACGTGAAAGTAGTTGGAATTGAGGGAGTATTAATTTTTGGATCACTTAAATATTGGTTTAAAAAAATTATTATATTTATAAATTGGTTTAAAAAATTTGCACGGTAATATGTTTTTTATTTTTTGCATGGAAGCACTTTTTTTTTTTTTACACGGGACCAATATGTAATTTTTGTCAATTTATTAAGTCATATTGTATTTTTTCCTTAATTTTTAGGCTTTTATATGCCACATATTTTTTAAAATACTTATTTATTATCAATTAATAAATACTTGTTCATTCTAGATAAATTTGCATATTTTTTTTTTGTTTCGGCATTCAACACCAATTTGCATAGTATTAAAAAAGAACATCGATGTATGTACAATCACAAAATATAAATACATATTTACTCATCCAATTATTTTATTAAAAAATATACTTTTCCTATACCACATAAAATTTCAGTGCAAATACTCAGGGAGTAGCATTTGAAGTAAACTAGATATTATGAGAGTATTTAATTTTTTTGTGTAAATTGTTTTGAAATGTACAAAAATGTGAAAATTATTTTGTGAAATATAATATATAGTGATATATATATATATATATTAATATATTGTTAGAATTTTCACTTTTATTAATTGTATATATTTATATTTACATAACATAAATAATACTAATTTTATTTTCATTATTATACTTAATAGTAGTAGACTAATAAGACGATATCGAAAATAAATGCATGATTTATTATCAAATGGAGTATATATATATATATATATATATATATATAAAAGTTAAAAGATAAAAGCTTATATGAAACGTTTACGGTGTGAAACATACTATATATTAAAAATTTGTGTGAGATTTTTCTCATGATATGAAACTGACAAAAATAAATGATAGAACTATAATACAATGTGATAATATTTAATATTTTTTAATAAGAGTGATAATCACTTTAACAAAAATACACTCTTTAAAAAATCCGGGCAATGAATTTTTAGTAATATGTGACTATTTTCTTAGAAAAGTGATGGCCACTTTAATAAAAAATAGGGTCAATAACAAGGAGGGACTTTCTTAAACACCTAAACACAAGGAGGGACTCGACTTTTTAAAAGTATCAAAGAAGGGCTTTTGCCCCAAAATCTTGTCAAATTAAATTCTATGACAATGGTACAAGATGTAAGTTTTTTCTTTATGAAAGATGTCAACTTTTTAGACATACATCTATTACATATACTACATATTTTTTAGACTTTTTAGACAATTCTCTGACATTGCATCTCCAACTTTGCCAATCTCTTTCTCAATTTCTAATGCTTCATTTCTCAGATTATTAATTTCTACACCAAGATCTTTGTATGAATTCTGAAGTAATGTCATTCCTTCTGCTAAATTCTGCTTCATTTTAGCTTGGCCCTCGCTCAACTCTACCTGAGAAGATGCTAATCCCTTAGTTTGCTCATACACTAAGTCCGAATATAATTGACCTCACTAAAATACACACTAAAATACAACCTCATATAAAGCATTGACCTCACTACACTAAGTCCGAATATAAATGAAAGTACAACCTCTTATAAAGCATTGACCTCACTACATAAGGAGAAAAAATATATTTAACACAAGTTAAATTCCAGAACAAAGACTAAGTACTCCAAATTTTAGTACTCCAGTATATTATATTAGTACTCCAATATAAAATTTTAGTACTCCAGTATATCATATTAGTACTCCAATATAAAATTAAGTACTAACGAGAGGAAATTTACACATGCATTACTGGAAAAATAGAGCACTCTGTTTTGTATATACTAACCACTACCCTGCCGGAAAATTTGCTCAAAATATCGCCGGAAACCGAACGTTGGTGGAATCTTTAATATTGATCAGAAAATTGCTCAAAATATCTCAATAATTTGGTCAAACGTTGATAACTCAAAATTTGCTCAAAAGCCCCCTTTTACTTACAACACCACCTCATTCCGGCAACAGCTTCCACTCTACAGCTGCTCATCTTTGGCATCAAAGAAAACGTCGGCAAAGGCAGACTGCTCCGTGGCGGAGAGATCGTAAACGCCGCTGACCCGGAAAACATGTCCGCCTCTTTAGCCAACTCCTTTCGACACCGGTTTGTAATGGGCTTCTTTTTCTCTTCTTTTTTGGCATATTTTGACTTCTTCGGTGTGAGACATGTTGAAATCGGTTCCGGAGAGTGGCCGAAATTTTTTGTACCGTCGCGTTCCAGAGAGTAGCAGGACAGGAAGAAGAGAATGTAAATTTAAATTTTCAAATTTGAATTCAGAACCCATTAGGTAATGAATGTGAATTAATCTCATAGCTATATGACCTAGAAACTAGAGGAAGACGGCTGAGGTGGAACCTGCAGGAGTTGTACTTTTAGACAAAATTGATCAGTGGGGAGATTTGGTTGTACTATTACAAATTAGCCCTTGTTTGTATTAAATTAGCCCCTCTTTGATACTTTTAAAAGTTTGAGCCCTACATTGTGTATTGGGTCACAAGTGAGCCCTTTTATGTAATAAATCCTAAAAAATATTATAATTTTTTAAAAAATATTATAATTTTTTAATTAATAAATTATATAGGATTTATTACATACAAGGGCTCACTTGGGACCCAATACACAATGTAGGGCTCAAACTTTTAAAAGTGTCAAAGAGGGGCTAATTTAATACAAACAAGGGCTAATTTATAATAGTATAACCAAATCTCCTCACAACCAAATTTGTCTAAAAATACAACATTTGCAGGTTCTACCTCAGCCGTCTTCCTCTAGTTTCTAGGTCATACAGCTAAGAAATTAATTCACATGCATTACCTAATGGGTTATGAATTTCCATTCTCTTCTTCCTGTCCTGCTCTTCTTCGGAACGCGACGGTACAAAAAATTTCGGCCACTCGCCGGAACCAATTTCTACATCCTGATGATTTTCCGGCAAACATACTCTATTTATTTGTACATTTTTAGCTCTTTCCGGTGAGTTCCGGCGCTACCATGCACCCTCCCGTCACTAAACCGGGGAACAGGACAAGGGACACCTCTCTCACACCGAAGAAGTCAAAATACGCCAAAAAAGAAGAGAAAAAGAAGCCCATTACAAACCCGTGTCGAAAGGAGTTGGCTAAAGAGGCGGACATATTTTCTGGGTCGGCGGCGTTTACGATCTCTCCGCAACCGAGCAGTCTGCCTTTGCCGACGTTTTCTTTGAGGTCAAAGATGAGCAGCTGCTGAGTGGAAGCTGTTGCCGGAATAGATACCGGCGCCACCGATGATCTCCGGCGGCTTCTTCGCCTCATGTGAATATAGGGTGGTTCGTTCTCTTTTGTCAGTGGTTCTTCTTAAGCTTTTATTATATGGTTTTTGTTTTGGGAAGATATAGTAATTAATTAATTAGGAATTGAGGCCTCATGTGTTTTTTGGAATGAGGTGTTGTTGTAAGTAAATGGGGGCTTTTGAGCAAATTTTGAGGTATTAACGTTTGATCAAATTTTTGAGATATTTTGAGCAAATTTCTGATTTCGATGAAAGCTTCCACCACCGTTTGGTTTCCGGCGATATTTTGAGCAAATTTTCCGGTAGGGTAGTGGTTTAGTATATACAAAATAAAGTGTTCTGTTTTTCCAGTAATGCATGTGTAAATTTCCTCTCGTGGAGTACTTAATTTTATATTGGAGTCAAATATAATATACTTGAGTACTAAAATTTTATATTGGAGTACTAATATAATATACTGGAGTACTAAAATTTTGAGTACTTAATCTTTGTTCTGGAATTTAACTTGTGTTAAATACATTTTTTCTCCTTAGTTGTGGTCGGCCTTCTAAACGAACTCGATATTCTTGCCGAAATTTCATATATTCATTTCCGTCGGTAGTGAAGAAGAAGAGTTAGTTTCTTACGGAAATAGTTTTAGTAAATCTGATAGATTTGGTACATTTGAAATTTTAATACAATAAACAGAAGTCTAAAATATGTATTATAGGTAATAGGTGTAGGTCTATAAAGTTAACATCTTGTCACAAGAAAAAGCTTACCTCTTGTACCATTGTCATAGAATTTAATTTGGCAAGATTTTGGGGCAAAACCCCCCTCTTTGATACTTTTAAAAAGTTGAGCCCCTCCTTGTGTTTTTAGGTATTTAAGAAAGTCCCTCATTGTTATTGACCCAATTATATAATATGAGTCATTCTTACACAAGACTTACCCAATAATTAAATATGCGAAGTTTTTATTTAAAATAATCAATTATAGTAGTTTTTCTAATATAATTAATTATAATAGTTTCTTCTAGCAACCGGTTATATATAGCATATAATTTTATTTTGCTATAGACCAGAACCGCAAGAGAGAAACTATTACTCTACCACCACTATAACAAATACTCCCTCTGTCCCAAAGCAATTTGCAAGGGAGGAGAGACACACAAATTAAGAAGAATGTAGAATAAAGTAAAAAAAGTAGTGTTTTGAGAGTTAATTTGGTAAAATTTTATGTAAAAAGTGAAAAAGTTAGTTGGATTGAGTGATATGTGGGCCCAAAAAATGAAAAAAATAATGGTATTTTGTGTAAATATGTAGATATTGTGAGGGTGGAGTTTATAAAAGGGTTTCCTTTTTTGGGTCTGCAAGTTCCTCTGGGACGTCCCGAAAAGGAAAACTTGCAAGTTCCTCGGGGACATAGGGAGTATATCTTTCTTTCCCATTTCTCAAATCCACAACTTCAAGATGTTAAAGAGTAAAGCTGTATCTAACTGAGGTATTCATATTTTGCTAAAAAATATGTGGAGTTAATTGAGCAACATAAGTTAAAAATTGTGTGGGAGGAGGAAAATTATCCGCACATTTGCTTACCATAACAAAAACAACCAAGTCAAAAATAATTCCCTTCCAGATTTTCTTTTAATAGAAAATCAATTGCTTCTCTATTACTAAAGTTAACTGCAAAAAAATTACAAGATACGAAATCTCCTCCACACATTTTAATTTATCATCACTGTCCAAATTTAAAATGGCGCTGGATATTAATTAATTTGCACTCACATGTTCTTATAATTACATCTACCGTAAAATATTTTAAAGACAAAAATTCTTTTTATGTAGTTAAATTCATGGTATATATTTAAGTATTTTTTTAATAAAATTTTATGGTTAAATTGTTAATTACTGATTTGAGTATTATTAATTAGTTATGTGGGAGTATTATTGATTACAATTTAATTATTGAGGTTTTGTTAAATATTAATTTTGACTACTATTTGGAAATTAATGACTCAAAATATATAATACAAATTACCTTGTGTATTTTTTATAATAAAATTTTAAAATGAAATGCATGTAGGTGCACCGAAACTATTCATTTATAAATCCCGCCCGCATCTCAAAAAAATAAAAGTTAAAAAGAATATATATACTGAAAAATTAATTTAATATGAAATAATATTTCGGTACAGTTAAACTATATTCTATCAGTAACAACAATGATGATTTTTTAAAAAATATACTTAAATTATATGGTGTACTTTATCCATATAAGGCTTAAAACGCAAAAAAAACATCAATATTAAACTGGATTCTATTTTTGTTGAATAATCAAATAGTACCTGGTGGAAGGGGAAAGAGCTTTGACAAACCTCGATATATATGTTTAGTTCTTTACTCTATTTGTATTCAAATTAGAACGCTTGTATTAGTTTTAGTGAATGATGTTAGATATGAAGTATTAAATTTTAAAACTAAAAATATTAGATTGTTAGTTGAGTTTAATGAAGCTATGATCGTGGTTCAAGTCGATTTTGTGTTTTCATGGAAATCCTTTCAGTCTCGCATTCGTCAATCCTTTGGCGAAAATGTTGCAACATTATTGTCATCTTGCAGTTATATTGCACAATTTAAATATTCTTAGCCAAAATTTCAATCAATATTGAAAGATTCATTTCATCTAAAAATTTAAATTTATAGAGAAATGTGAAATTAATTAATTTAATTTTTTTTCCATTTGTGTTAAATTTTCAACTTTTTATGCTGGGAGAGACTCAACGAGTGAATGTGAAATTGCTTTCAGCGAGAATTGAACTTTGGATGTGGATAAGCTTAAATTTTTATACCATTAAATATTTTAATCTCGTTTAAAATTATGAATTTATGAAGAGATGTGAAATCAGAGTTTACATCATATATTTTAATTTTTATCATATTTAATTTCAAATTTTCTAATAAGGTCCAATTTTACTTATAAAATTAACTTTTTATCAGATTTAGTTCTAAATATTTTATAATATATTTTAATCTCAAATTAAAAGTGAAAAGTGAAATAACATCGCTTTAAAGATCGAAATTGATAAATTTCTGGCAAATCTACTAATGTATTGTCCAAGAAAAATTAAAGGTGAAAAGTGAAATAAAATTATTCACCTTAATTTGGGATTAAAAATGAACTTTATCATAAAATTTAGGACTAAATTTAATAAAAAAATTAATTTTGGATCTAAATTATACCTTTTAGAAAATTTGGACTAAACTTAATAAAATTTTAATAATAAAAATTTATTTTGTCAGTTAAGTATAAAACAATTAATGATTTAAATTCAATTTACTTATTTAATTTTTCTAACATCCTGGACAAAATATGATCCCAATGAAAATTGAGCTAATTAAAACTTTTATTGATTGACTTGTATTGAGTATTTTTTACTATCTCCAATTTAATAAGTTTGTCGCTTTTGAACTTAAATTTTGTTAAAACAACGATTTTACATAATTTTCAAATTACCAACAAAATAAGGCTTTTAATTACTAAATTTGGACCCGTTAAATTATAATATTTTATATAAAAAATTATTGATAAAGAATAATATTCCTATAAATTTTGTTTATAATATAAAATTTATACTGTAAAATATATTTATTTATATTATAATATAAATTAAGTATGATATTAATAAATACAACTAATATTATTAATATATACTACATCTTAAGATATAAGTTACTAAAGTTTTTGTGAAAGTAGAAATGCAAAATATATTTGTTGATTTTAAAACCAAATGACTTTGTATATTGGAGAGATTACATAATTTCAGGCACAAATCTAAACTCTAATGGTACATATCGTTTTCACAAAAATATAGCCTATTATGTTGAGAAAATTACTTCAAAATAAATGGGAAAGGGTGGAATAAACGTACTTTTCGCTTACACAAAATAAATCACTCTAAATATAGGGTCATATTTATTTGTGTAAGTTTTTTATAAATTTTGATTGTGTGTCAATTGATTATGTTTATCATCACATTGTAAAATTGATATATATATATATATATATATATATGTGTGTGTGTGTGTGAATGTGACAATTATATATTTTTATGTGGATATTAAAATTATAGTATATTAATTTATTAGTCTTTAATTAATAATAAATTAAATATTAATATTTAACTTTTAAATTAGTAAGCAATAATCTTTTAATCAATCATTAATTATAATAAAAAAGTTAATTTTATAAAAAAATCCTAAAAAATCCACTATATTAATATTTTATTTAGCGGAGTGGTTTAATTCCCTTGTATAAATAAAATATTAATACTACGTGCATTTATAAAAGAACATGAGTGCAAATGGAAACATGAATGGGAGCAGGGCAAAAATATTAAGAATTTGAGAAATAATATTAATTTATAGTGGGCGGCAAGCTAAGAGTAACACGTGCCGTCCACCTTAGGCACGACATGTGCCCCGTCAACACGGAATTCGGAGGTCTTTCTGGGCCCCACTCTTCCAATTTCAATTCAGCTGCCTTTCTCGCCGTCGGTGCTCTCTCTCTCTCTACTCCATTTCCTTCTTCTTGCTTTACTTTTGACTAGTTCTATTTATTTATTTTTAAAATTCATGTCTTCTTTCACCCCAACTTTCTCTTCATTGTGTTGTTTTGAATTAAAAAATCTTATCCATTTGCAGGCCACAACCTTATAATTAATCTTTCTGGGACATTCCAATATTTACAGAAAATCGAAATCTGAACCGAAGATGAAATGTCATTAAATTTAAACAGAATTTGCAGCATATGAAGAAGATAAACAATATGGATAACTGGATTACCACAGAGCATTAAAACAGATATCACAACACTGATTTCAGATCTGATGGAATAGAAATCAACATCTTAAAGTTACTCAAAATAACATGAATTTTTTGTGGGATTTTTTCTCAATTGAAGAAAAGAAAATGAATGGAAGAACCCTAATAGCCGTACACTATTGAAACAACCGGAGAAATTACTCGCAGCCGCAAAAAAAGGGTCTTCTTTTCCCCCAAATCTATTTACATAATCAAACGTCAGTTTCTTGGGTTATCATCAACACACAGATTCAAGCTTCCACGGGTGGGGGCATGTTAAGATCAAGATCTAGCCCTCTCTTTGCATCGGACCCGTCGAAATGGTTCTCATCGACAACCGACGAAGTGTCGGAGTCGCTCCGCAACGCACCGCCGTGTTGGAAGCCAACATTCATTTGGTTAAACCGGTACGCCGCCGCCATAGCCGGATCGAAGAGAATAATCGGCTGTCCGTTGGGCAACACCGCCATAGCCGGCTGGCGGCGGAACAACTGAAACCCATTAACGGGATTCAAACCACCACCAACCTCCGCGACAGTGACACCGAGATCGGGGGCGGCGCCGAGGCGGCGCGTGAGATCAAGCTCGACGGGGGCGCGGGAGTTGAGGTCGGCGCTGGAGGACTCGACTGTGCTGCTCTGGCTAGGGCTGTGAACAACGTCGGAAGGTTGGGGAAAATTGGTCTTGGCCTTGGCGCCGCGGAACTCGCGAGCGGCGGTATCATAGGCACGCGCCGCCTCCTCGGCGGTGTCGAATGTTCCGAGCCAGACACGGCTTTTCTTGCCGGGGTCACGGATTTCGGCGGCGTAGCGGCCCCAGGGCCTCTTTCTGACGCCCCTGTAATGGACCTCCTTGACGGCGTTAACCTTGGCGGTGGGCTTGTCCTTCATGGCCATTTATGCTTTAGTCGTTATCCCTTTCTTGGTGAATATTTTAGTGAGAGAAGGTTGTCCAAGGATGGGCGATGCATAGGTGGGGGAAAGCCTCTTTTATATAGGAAAAATGTTAGGCGGAGGGAGGGTTAGGGGGCACGGTCAACAAGGGATTTGACTGGAGGCGAGCCGCCGCCCAAGTTATGAGAGAGAGTATGTTACGTATGACTTTATGTACGTACGTATGTGTGTAGAGTGTGTGTGAGAGAGGAAACGAAGGAGAGAGCGCGTGTTGGGGCCCACTTTGATGGGAATGTGGCACGCGGCAGAGGCTCAAGACAATAGCGCCGAGCCGAAGGCGTTGATATGCCGGCAGTTAGCATTGTATACTGCCGTTCTTTCTGGGAGATGCTGTTATATACACTCATAATTAATGTATTATTATTTATTTTAATGTACTGACAAAAATTTTCTTGAAATTATTTTTCTGTATTTTTAATATATTAGTATTATATTACTCCCTACATCTTTCTATAAGTTGCTCATGTTGCCATTTTCGTCCGTTTTTCTATAAGTTGCTCATTATTTTTTTACCTTTTTTGGAAACTACTATTCACTTCTTTATTATTATTTTCAATATTTTTTACACTATTTTCATTACTTTTTCACTTTTCTCCATCACATCACTTTTATTTTTTCACTTTTTCTATCACATCACTTATACTTTTTCACTTTTTCCATCACATCACTTATATTTTTTCACTTTTACCTTAATTCGTGTGCCCAAAAGCAACGAGCAACTTATAGAAATACGGAGGGAGTATTTGAATTTTAATTTAGGCTACGATTGGTAGGATTGGTAGGTGAGATAAGGGTTTTTTTCAATGATTCGTAACTGCTTTGGTACAATGTATTAGAAATTTTCGATCCGTGAAAAGTAACGGGTCGGAACTTCTTCTACCATTTTTCAACATATTTTCACTGTTGAGTATGTACTATGAATCTCACTTCATAGGTGTTATTACATATATTTTCGTAACAGTAACTCGTAAATTTCCCTAAAAAAAATTTGTTCAATATTAACACATATATTTTCTACCAAACACTAATAAAAAAAAATTAGATCATTAAAAATAAATATTAAATTATACCAACTACACCCTACCAAATAAGAATACAAAAATAATCTATTTTCAAATATTTACTACTAAACACTAAAATTTAATACAACTCTCACACTTAATAATTAAAATCTCACCACTACGTACTAATTTCCTACACACTATCAAACGGAGCCTTAATGCATTATGATATTATGAAATAAATTAGTATTTTTTGGTTTGTAACTATATAAATTTACATTTGATGTTTATATATTATAAGAATGTATATAGAATATTTTACGATAAAATTATTTACATTTAAAATTTTATGGATCTTGATTGTATTGTATTGGCTTTGGCCTTTGGGCAGTTTTTCTCAAAATCTTGCACAAGATAAATTTCAGGATTTTCACTTTAAGTTTGTGTAACTATTCGACTAAAATGTATATGTTACTATTAGAAAAATATTATTTTATATATATTAATTTATTTTTGTAGAAATAAGTATTTTTCATAAAATATAAAAGCAAAGTTTGTGTTGTTATAAACATAAATATTAACTTTTCATTAATTTTTATTTATTTTTCATATAATAACACATCTAAATTAGTAAAATATGTGTACTACATGAATCAATATATTTAGCTTTTAACTGATGATAATTAAATTAAGAAACACATATTTGTGTTTAATGAAAATATATTTTGTCTTTATAGTAACACATATTTACCCATATAACAACGTAAACTGTGGAGCAAATGTGTATTACTATTAGAGTAAATGCATATTATTATCTTATAAAATGTTGTTCTTTCTACATATATTCATTTATTTTTATAGAAGAAATATTTTTTATATAATATAAAGAGTAAAATATGTGTTACTATAAGATTATATATTAGTTTTTCGTAATTATTTATTTATTTTTATAGAAATAATTATTTTTTCATATAGTAACACATGTAAAGTAGTAAAAAGTGTGTAATATACCTAGATTTACATTGGTGATGGACAAATTAAAAAATATATATATTTGTTCTTATAAACATATATTTTGTCTTATAGTAACACAAATTACCCATATAGTAGTAATATAAATTGGGGAGCAAATGTGTGTTATTTTGTACATACAAATATTTATTTATCCTTAGAAAAATGTATATTGTCCTTGTAGTAACAAATGTAAGGTATTAAAAGATGTATTATTACATTAATAACATAATATCAATATAAATCAACAAAAAAATGAAAAATAAATTAACACATATTTTGTTCTTGCAAAAATACGAATTATCCTTATATTTATTTTAAAAGTATTTTTTTTTGTGATTTAATAACATAAATTTTTCTTTTTAGTAATATACATTTATCTATATAGTAATACAGTTTTAGAGTGAATTTTGAAAGGGTTTCTATTGGGTTTTAAAAAGTAGTTATATTTAAAAATTAACTCACAATTTTTGCACAGAAGTAGTATAATTTTTTCCTGCACAGTAGCATTTTTTTTTCTGCACAAAATCAATTTATTATTAGTATCAATTTTGTGAACTATTTTGTAATTCCCCCTTCCTCAAAATAATGTTGAAGCGATTTTTCTGGCTCTACACTGTGCATTTGCTGTGGATCTGTATTTTTTAAAAACTTGGACCTGTTTCTAATTGACTCAGTTATAATTAGAATTTAAAATTTTAATTACTTATAATTTTAAAACCGAACAGAACCTGCAAAATTGCTGTCAGTGTATTAGATAGAAATTTGGAAATTTTGGTACGTATGAGAGTAAAATTTAGAGAAATTGGTGTACTATTGTGATAATACATTTTTCCAAATGTACCACTATGTTTATTCACAGCGAACATGTAAATTCAAATGTATGTACATACTCCAATACATAATACATATTTGTATTTAAGATTCAATTTAGCTTTAATTATGATTTTAATTAAAAATTATATTAACATATCGATCTGTGTATTTTGTTGCAATTGTAGTATTAATTTTTAGGTGTATTTTTTTTTTTTTTTGCAATAGTAGTTTTAATTGTTGGGGTTAGTAATACTCTTTAAGTTATTCTTATTACTTTTCAAAAAAAAATTTTAATTTAAATGCACACTATATACTTGAGTGCATATCAGATTATTTATATATTAAATATTCACTTCCTCTCGTTATTCATTATTTTTTGGGTGCATGGATTAAAATAAGTGTTAAAATTAAAATTAATAGAACGAATATCACTGTCATGTGTATACACTATCACTGTTATGCATATACACTATCATTGTTAAAAGATTAAATATATTTTTATAACAGTGATAGTATATATGAATAACATTGATAGTGATTACTAATAACAGTAATACGAATTTATGTGAACTCGAGTTCACAAGACACCTACTCTTATAAAACATGTCATTAAAAAAATAAAAATAATGAAAGACATAAAAATAATAAAATTAAAAGTATAATTCATAATTCTAAAAAATAAGTTGTAAAAAGACGAATCAAAATGAAAAGAGAGAGTAATGATTATTGCAGCGGTGAAAACACGCGGCATAAAATGAGGAAGTACAAGTATGAGTCGTTGGTGGCCAGGTAGCAGTGCATGTAACGTACTCCACCGCCCACCGCTTCTATTTGTTGCGTTGCGCCGTCTAATTTACTTTATACTGCTCTCTCATCTTAATTACCCATTTAGCCCCCCTTCCCCTTCTCTATTATTCGACTAAAGCTATGGATTTAAAAAAGAACAAATCATCAATGGGTTTCATCAATATTTGTTCATAAGGATAAAATTAATAATATAAATATTTATTTAATAATATTATTATACTTATAATATATAATTTCAAAATTTAAACGTGCAAAAAGAATTATAACTATAAAGTAGTAATGTTTTGAAATCCTCACAAATATAAAAATAGTATATTCTGATCACAATATCATATAAAAAAAACTCTATAAGTACCAATTTTTAAAATAAAGTGTAACGTACGTGTTAATGAACTAGCTTGCACATATAAAAATGACAAATAGTTGAGAATTATTTTTGAACATTTTTTACCATGTAATTTTTTATCTAGTTCATTTTTAACTTTCCAAATCAAATCGTATATATTATATAATATATATTAAATATATATTTGAGATATATATGATGAGAAGGTTCGACAATTAAATTATAAAAATATATGATGATAAGATTTGAAAATAAAATTATTTATATATAGTGATCAATACTGAAAGAACCCCGCGAAGAAAAGAAAAAAAAACGTGAGTTATCGTACAAGTGCAACAAAACTCTTTTTATTTTATTTTTTATAATTAATTATAAAAAGGGTTTAAAAGTAATTGACACTTCATTATTCTTTTTAACTTTACATGTGGAGAATCAAATTGTTAAAATTAAATTATTTATCAAAACTATAAAATCACTCATATGTCTACCGAATCGGTGGAAGTCTATTGAGTTGAGTTGAGTTGAGCAGTCTTCAATTGGCAAAGTATGTTTGTATAGATATAAAAGTTGCGTTAATTACATAACTAAAATTCCAAAAATAATGATGAAACTTACATATGCGAAAATTATGGCATGCATTCTTGCATTTAATGATTTTTTTAATAAATAAATTTTAAATCAATAAATATATATTATTAGAATAATATTCAGAATTTTAGTGGCATTCTTGTATACTTATTTTGATGTTCACTTGTTGATTTTTAAGTCAAATATTATTTTTATTTATTTATCATGATAATAAATAAAAAATTAAATTCTGATTTGTTGATTTATTTTTTTTCATTTTATATCTTACTATAATGTATTGAAAACTTGGGTATACAAATTTAATTTTTAAAAAGATGTAAAAAATTTAATTTATTGAAAACATTATGTGTATACAAATTTAATTTCTAAAAAGATGTAAAGTTAAAAAAAATATAAATCAACAAATAAAATATGATTTCCTTATTTATTATTATGATAAATAAATAAAATTTATTTTTGGCTTAAAAATCAATAAGTTAACAACAAATTAGTATAACAGAATACCACTAAAATCAGAATATTATTCTAATAATATATACTTCTTCCGTTCATCTATAAACTTTCCATTTTACTATTTTAATTCTTTCCCTCTATAAATTTGTCATTCGTGTTTTTGGGAACTACCATTTAGAGACAAAACAATTGCAAATAAGGCTGAGAGGCAGCCATGTCTAGGGATGGCAAAACGACCCGCCCCGCAGTTGATCCAATCTGCCCCGCTCTGTTTGGATCGGCCCCAATCTGCCCCGTTTTGAGAATCAGGCATGGATCAACATATTTTTTGCCCTGATCCGCCCCGCTTCGCTCCGCCCCGCTCCATATAATATTAATTATATATAATATTAAATATATATATATAATATATTGAATTATATATATTTTTTTTAAAATAATCAAATCTTGGATATGATTTGGTGATTTGGATGGATTATTGCTTATTAAATTGTGAATTTTTAATATTTTATATTTAGTTTTTTAATATATTTATTTTGTAAAATTATGAGAAATTAATAGATGGAGCGGGGCAGATCAGATCAGCCCCGCGCGGGGCAGGCATGGATCTCAAAATGATGCCCCGCAGTGGAGCATGGCGGATCAGCGGGGCAAAGCGCGGAGCAGGCATGGATATTGAGGTATCCGCCCCGATCCGCTCCATTTGCCATGCCTAGCCATGTCTCAAGGTTAAATTGGATAGACTATTGTTAGCTAACCCAAATAAAAGTACATCATGGGCCTGTATAATGGACTTGATCGTATGTGGGCTTCGAAAATAGAATTTCTTACTGAAGACGGCCCAATTTGTGATGATAAAATACGGACAACACAAGGAGTTGAAACATAAAAAAAGGGGAAAAAAAGTTTGTCGTGTTTTTTTAAGAATGCAACACTTCAACTTTAAACGGGTTGAAGAGTTAGGAATGGTTTGGTTGAAGTTAAAAGCTCTTTTAATACTAACGAATGTAATATTTAGACTTACATACAGGATATGACTTAGAGCTTTATGTATTCAGTCGAGTGGGAACTTCTCTAAGGTCAAGATTTATGAACCAGCCTTGAAGACTTTCTTTACATTTTTTCGAAGTTAATCGTGTATTAGTTGATAGTTAGTTTAACTAGTATTTTGTTAATTGTCTATCTTTGTTGCTTATTTTAGTTATTTTTTTTTTAAGGTTTATTTTAGTTATTTAATCATTCACATGTTTATCGTTTAACTGTTTGCCTTAGTTAGCTCATTTTTATCTAGTGGTTTGAAGTAATGTTAGAACAAAACTGAAGCACATAATCTCAAATTCAAAACATGTCAATGCTAGAAAATATTTAGATTAATCACTCATTTCCCGTAGGTTCGATATTCTTATTATTTGATCTCTTGACATAATTACTACAATTATCCCCGACACTTGTGGATTAGTTCAAAATTATGCTTAAATAATTTTGACAATCAAGTCTTTTGATGTGAATGTCTATCAACTTAATTAGTATAGCGTTGTCTATACCATATCGGAGTACACATGAAAACAATAAATCAAGTCAAAAAATCTCGTCGTAGTAATCGTGATAGATTTCTGTGTAACTGTTGCATGGCAGGTCATAATTATTTTCACTAATTGCATGTTATTATGTATTAATAAACATATATTCATTTTAATTGTTAATTTCTTTGATCCCTATAATTTTAGTTTTGTACTTGTATGAAATCAATTAAAAATTAATTTACCAAAATATATTTATAAAATAATCCTATCACATTATTATTGATTAAAACTAAATTACACAAATATATTGTTATCAAAGATTATTCATACCAAATTATCATATTGTTATTGATAAAAACTAAATTACACAAATATATTGTTATCAAGTTATCAAATTATCAAACATAAATCATAAAACAAACATAGGATTTATGAGTTATATTTAGGTAAAAGTGAGGGGGGGGGAGGTTTTGAAGGTTGAGTTCGAATATGCGGTAGAGAATGGGGATAATATCATTTTTCGATTGAATCTGTGGTTAAACGGGGAGGTTTTATGTGTAAATTTTAGTAGGTTATTTAGAGTTTGTATCCAACAAGAGGCAAAAATAGGTGAAACAGGAAAGTGGACGAGAGAGTATTGGGGATAGGAGATGAAATGGATAATGGATTTGAGAATGATGGAATTAAGTTTATATAATGAGTTATTGCATTATCTTAGCAGGGTAAAGTTGTAGCAAAATGGTGTGGATTCTTGGAGGTGGATTCCATCTCCAAAAGGACAGTCTACAACCAAGAAGACTTACAATATTTTAATGAAAAATTGTGCGGCGAACAACAATGAAGCGAGGGAGAGAAAGACAATGAGAAAGTATGGAAGAACTACGCACCAAGAAAATATCAAATCTTTGCGTGACATGTTATTAAGCAACGAATGACAACCAAAGTGAACCTCCAAAGATGGGGTATTATTTATTTAGATGAGAAGACAAGATATATTTTGTGTGGTGAAGAGGAGGAATCCGTATCATCTCTTGTAATGTGTAAGTTTACACAAAAGTTTGGTCTCTTTGCAATCATTGGATTGACACTTCATGCTCCCTCATCGATAGGAATCTTGCTATCCATTTCTTCAATGTGGGATATGGAAAATTTTAATTGGACGAAAATAGCATTTAGCTTGTGGATTTGTGTGGTGTGAAGAATTTAGAACGAGCAAAATGACTTTTGCTTCAACAATGTGCTACCGGATCCGGGAAAATGGTAGATGAGATTAAGGCACCATGTTGATCATGGCTTTCGGTTAGAATAAAACTTAAAGCAAATTCATCATTAGAGACATGGTTTTTGAGTCCTAACTTATGTATAGGTGATGAAGATGTATGGGAAAAAGTTTATTGAAATGTTGATATATTTATAGTAGATTTTTTCATTTGTGAGTTGTTCATGTGACCATTTGTAAGGATTGGAAGACCATTTGTCCTCTAATAATTTATAAATGAATTTTTCCTTATTAAAAAAAAATGCAATCATCAAATTTGTAACCATAACACAATCACCACACAAATGAATTAAAAAGAAATGAAAAAGGAAACCAATTTATTTATATAGGGCTATTTCTAAATTGATTTTGCCAAATGAGGAAAAAATCTGATGGCTTATGAAAATAAAGCCAATCGGGTCAGGTATGTCCGACTGCTGAGGTGTTACAGTTACAGTTGACCCTCCAGTCAGTTCTCTCCTTGCCGACTGGAGGGTACATGATTACAGGGTCATATGTTTACCTGCATGATAATTATTGTTTAGTTTGGGGCATCATTTTTTTTTTTCACGTGCACGCATACACAAAGGTTACCTGCTTATTTAATTTGGGATTGGATACATGCAAATACTCTATATTTATTAGTTTGGTCCACATAACTAAGTATAAAAAAGGAGAGAATATATTTAGTAAAATTTATCCTTACAGTTCAAAATTATTACCTTTTAAATAAAAATAAATAATACTTTACTTTTAAAAAATACATATTACAATTATTAAATTAATTAATTCAATCAAAATTAAATTTGTCCAATAACAAATAATTAAAATATTTTAATTTTAAAAGTATACATATTACGACTATTTACATGCATAATTATTATTCAAACAAGTATATATATATATATTTCACATACAAAATAATTAAATAATTTCAAATCTTTTATATCCAATTATACACACACCCACTTAATTTAATTTTTTATTTGACAAATTTAGATTAATTTGATAACTTTAATTCATCATATAAAAAATGTACCACAAAAATAAATAAATAAATTCAAATATAATAACATATAAATAAATTTAATAACTATTTATTTATACATAATATCATTACAATAGTGAAAACGCTTATGACCACCCATTCCACATATTTAATATAAAAATATTTCATATTTACACCAGTTGTGTAATTCATATTTAATAAAAAATGTAAAACAAAAATAAATAAATAAATTTAAATATAATAACATATAAATAAATTTAATAACTATTTATTTATATGTAATATCATTCAGTTAGTGGAAACGCTTATGACCACCCGTTCCACATATTTAATATAAAAATATTTCATATTTACACTAGTTGTGAAATTCATATTTAATATAAAAATATAATATTACAATATTTAAGTTTAAACAATCAAAGTTTTCAAAAATATAATATATTATCAAATACATCATAATATATAAATATGCATCATAATGCATGTACTGTATTGAAAAACAATAAAAGTCATAATTATGTTTATCGAAAAATAGATTTTTATCTTGTATTTTATTATTTTATATATATACACATAATACATGCCATGTGTTTATTATTGTTACTATATATAATTATTATGAAAGTTGTCCCACAATCATTTTTCTTTTTCATAAATATTTAATACAACACTATATATAAATAAATAATTATATATCTTTTTGATTTAATACTGTATCTTGAGTACATAATTAGATTAGAAATAGGAGGTTAATTATATCGTTAGCTGTAGAAAAACTCATCATGAACAAAGTGAAATAAAAAGACCATCACAGGTGCACGGCCCAAGGGAATCTCCACGTGATATACTGAAATTTTCCCTCCACGTGATATACTGACTGGCTTCAAATTGATAAAGCCCAAAAATTCTGCCCCATTTTGATAACTTAATTTCAAAATATCTATAATTAAATAAATTCGCCCACATTCTAGCTCCATTTTTTTAGTGTAACTTCAAATAGGTGTAAAAAATTTATTCAATTACAAATTAGTTGAAATTAACTTTAATCAATAAATCTGCAAACTAATTAAAAGCCTAATAAAAAATATTAATAGGGTTCATACAAGATAAGAGTATAAATTTATCTATATATGTGGAATATTTCCCACCATTCATTTCTCTCTCTCTCATTAAAGATATACATTAAAAAAAATTTATCGAAAAATCAGAGGGAGTTGTTCAAGGCCGGCGGCGACATCTCCTGTTGAAGGAGTTGTTCAAGGCCGAAGATGTTGTTCAAGGTCAACCTGTGGTTGAGAGTTAAAAGGCTACCGAGAAAGAGAAGGTTGCGGGGTTAGGGATGGGGACATTGTTGCCCCTGTTGTGCCCGTTTTTCTAGGCCGTTCCGCCGGCGGGAGAAGTCTCGAGTGAGAATACCCACCACGCTTGGGGGAACTTGAATTTTGAGATTGTTCGAGGTGAGGTGGACGGTGCTTCGACCATAGCGGATGACGATGATGGCTTGACTCGACGACAACCTCTTTTTCGAATAAGGGTGCATCTTCAACGGCAAGCAGAACAGTAGCAGTTACAGTTAGGGGTGTGCAACGGTAACTGAATTATGATAACTGAAAATCTAACCGAATTAAGGTATATATAACAAATCGAAATCGAACCGAATTTATATAAAACTGAATATAAACCGAACCGAACTGATATTTTATTATTTTTGTCCAAATAAGTAAATAGCAATGTATATATCTACATAAATATTATTAAATATATATATCAATATTTATTAAATAAATAATTACGGTTAATAACTATTAGATGAGGATGAGGCGGACATACCAGTTGGGAATGCAAGTATGTTTTCATTTCAAATTTACGGACTTCGAGTTGCAATATTTAGATTATTAGGAGGTCAGCCCGAATTTCTTAAAAATTTCAGGGTGTTTTTTGTTTCATCCACACACAAATTTCAATTCTGTTTAACAGGTTTCAAGGTTTCAATTCATGCTCTAATATTATTAATCCGAATTTTTTTAACTCGTTTTCTGTAATTGCATTGTTGTTGCTTGTAATTTCAATTCGTTTTGCTCCCAGTCTCTTCAAGTGTGTGATTAAATTTTTACTTTTTTTTTTGTGCTTGATTCTTTCATTATTTGTGTGAATTTTAGGATTTTGAAAATTGAAAGTGTTTGGTGGAAGTGTTGCATTTGTGGTGAAACAATATGGCTAAATTGTGAATGATGAAATTTTGATTGAAGAATGTATTTCTGAGCTTTAATTGAGTGTGAAATTCGCACAAAGGAAAAGTGTGTTATCTCTGTTTAAAGGGAAAAGAGTGTAGCGGGAGCAGGAGAGAGGATCCTCTGTTTTTCTCTATTGATTTTAACATTTACATTCATGAGTTTCTCAATAGTAGTTGTATTTAGGACTTGTATGATTGCTAGGTAAAACGTATGGACGAATTATACTATACTGCCCGCTGGTTTCCAGTTTCTAGTTCCATAAGTATTTTGGCAATTTGGACAAAATGATATATATAATGTTTCATTAATGACAAAAGACCATAATTAGGTGTTTCATTTTTTGTACAACCTGGTAAGAAAATATAGGTGAGCTTGTCAGTGTTTCTGATATCGAACAAACAATATGGCCACGGGCTGCAACATGAAGTAATTTTTTTGTACTCAAAACAAACTTATTTCCGACATTAAACATATAATTCAGAGTGCAGACAAATGAGAGAAAGAATCAGTGTTTTGATTAGCCGTATGAATCTTCCATTCTAGAATTATTCTACAATTTTGCTGTTTTCTTTTAGATGTTGCTCTAATTACGTCTTTAAGTGATGGAATGAATCTTGTGAGCTATGAATTTGTGGCCTGCCAAGCTTTAAAGAAAGGGGTCCTCATTCTAAGTGAGGTAATCATGTTTAATCTGCATTCAAAGATTAAATTTTGAATGTCTATTGCCATATACAAATTGGGTGGATCGAGCTTGTTTGAAGGCGGACCCAAAAAATAAGCATTCATGTTTTTTTTTTTTTCAATCGCTGAATATATTTGATTTGATTTTGTATTTTTTTTGCCCATTGCAAAAGCTGAAATGAGGATGGTTTGCAATTTAGAAATGAGGATGTTTATGTCCCTGGAAAATAATTTAGAAATTCTCTAATTTAATTAAACCGAATTTTGTTTTGCAAGGGCTGAAATGAGGATGGTTTGGAGCTCTGTGGACTGCGGTATCATACTTTGCTACCTCATGGAGAAGGCGTATAGAAAGGAAACCCATGAAAAGAGGTCATTTTTAGCGAAAGACTCGGGTGAATACAAGGAGAAGATTGTCGAGTGGTTTATGGATACAGTATCGACTGAGTTCGAAGCTAAATGAGTCCTATTAATCTGGATGGGTCTGGTTATTGTAAACAACTCATTAATTGTTTTCATGGATGTAACTATGGTTTCAAAAGACTTATTAACAAAGAATTAGGGATATGGTGATGTTTTGTGGGCATGTTTAATAGGGATATGGTAAAAATTAATTAGGATTGTTTGTGCATTATTTTTGTATGTGTAGTATGCAAGTAGCATATTAGTGTTTTTAGTATGCAGGCAAACAAAGAAGATTATTGATGTCTGATGTTTTGTACCATTTGCTATTAGAATACATTGATGTTATCATAGCTATAGCTGTTGTTTGTGTTGCTGGATAAGATATAGCTGTTGTTTGTGCATTATACCATAAGTTGTATATGGGGAATTGCGAGTGAGGAGTGGTTGAAACACATATTTTGGTACAATAATACAAACTAAAAGTTAATCACAGTAAAAACAGAAGTGGGAGAGTATTGTCTGAGAAGGGGTGGGCAAATGGGTTTCACGGTTCAAGCGCTTAAATCTGAAAAAACTGACTAGGTTGGTCCTCAATTAACTAGTAATTTATTTAACCCTTATACATTTACTGCATAGTATAACAAACTATGTAATTAAATAATGATAGTTTGTTATACAAATGAAAAAGTAAATATACGTTTAACTAAATTGTGTGGGAGATCGAATGAATGATAAAATATAGCTATATCTGAATGATATAATAAACTACATAAACTTACAATACTCCAATTCGGCTTTAATGTTTTTTTTTGCTCTACTACATAAACAACACGATATTTTATGAGAAATTTATTTATATTTATATTTTTTATTTTTTAGTTAACCACCTAATTGCTCCGAGGGTGGGGTGTAATATATTAAAACGTGACATTTTAATTTTGAATAAGCCAAAAGGTTGATATTTTTTTGTGGGGAAAAACAAAAATACGATTTTTTTGGACAAATTTTTTTTTCTGTGTGAATACCTGGGTGCGCATAAGTGACAAGAAATTAGCAAGTAACCTGTAGACGGGTGGGAAAATTACTGAGAATATAATCCAATATTTTGAGAAATTACTGCTGCTGTATTTAGTTAAATAAATATGGATAAATGCGGGGCTCATTTCCCTTTTCTTGACATATTTTTGTTAAGTAATGTTAATGGATGTGCGATCCAGTAGCTGGAATAAATCTGGAAGGCTGCCTCCTGTTAATATTTATGTAGTACTCACAAAATTTTTCCACAGATTAACCTTAAGTTTTTAATTGGGAACTGATTTAAAATTTTAGATGCTTTACCATCATCTTCTTATGATGTGATTTTGGAGCCTCCACAGAGCTATAAGATTTTTGAATTTTAGGATTTAGATGACAAGTTTTGGATAGTCTAGAAATGAACTGGTAAAAGTATCTGGTGGAGGGAAATCATCTTCTTAAAAAAATAACTATCTAGTGAAAATAGTCAGAAAACTTACACAAATGCATTATATATATATATATATATATATATATATATATATATATATATATGTATTCAGTGCAATAGTCAAAACATAATGCATCCATGGGAGATTGTTACATCCATATGCATATACTTGCCATACAGAATACAATTATCAATAGACAAAAACGGCACGAGCAACTGCAGGAGCATTCTGAGCCGTCTCCAATAGGGTTGGGGGGACACGACTTTGCACCTTGTTCACAGATTCATCAACCTGCAATCACAATGTCCCAACATTTGTTAGCTTTGTAATGTCGCAGGAAAAGATTGCACAGAATGGATCACATGATTCTTTCTTTCTCAGATCTCAATTGCTAGGAAAAATAAATAATCTTATTTTTGCCTCTACAATTCCCAATCTCTAGCAGGACACTTCCATAAGATTAAACATTTATATTTATCAACTGAACAAGATGTCATCAATGGCTATACATAGATTATCTATCTACATTGATCTTACAAAGTAAACAAAAGTTATGTAATCAAGCCGTGTTTAGAACATCTCATGAATGTTAATAGACACAAAATATTCCCTGCAGGGTAAAGGCATTTAAAAATAACTAGATCTCAAATTCCCAATTTTTTTTTATCATGCCGGAAATTACAAACAATCACACAATTAACACCATAAAATCGCTAAAATTTGATTCCAGTTATCAGTTTATGAGTGGGTCGTGCGTCTATTGATATTCATTCATAAAAGGAAAAAAACCCTAAAAATACAAAAATCTAAATTCTACAATCAAAACAACTAATCGAGCAAACCTAGAAATATACTGCGATTGTAAAAATTTCTTACTCCATTATAACAGCTATACCTGCGATCAACGAATTTGAGAACATGAACGGGACATCGTGATATTTGTTGTAAATGGGGCCTACGATGGTTTTAACGGTGCCCTCGATAGTGTCGACGATGGACTTCAAAGGGCCCGAGTTTTCCTTGGCGTAACTGTAGAGTTTGGCAGCGAACATCAGGGCATGGAGGGTAGCGACCTGCACGAATTCCAAGTACTTGAGCAGTTGAGCCTCTGCTCCTCGCTCTTCGCCTTCACGAAGGGGAAAACAAAATTAAAATCAATCAAAACAAAAACGAAATCGAACACAAAAAGAAATCGATATGATGAGGTTGGATGAATTCATACGAGAAGGGGAATCCCCAAATTAGAGATAGTGTTGTTCATCGGGTAATTGGCTTCACCTATTTTTTAGCGCCTAAACCTATGCAGCATATAGATGTTAGTTGTCATTTGGCCCATTATAATTAATTATGTTGAACAACATTAATTTAAAAACACCTAGCGTATTAGACAGGGACGTGAGGTGTGTACTCTTCCCCGACTCACCGAAGAAGCTCCGTGTCTGCTCATCTTCTTCGTTTTATCCCTTTGTCGCTGTACTAATCGGTCGCATTCAAAATTGTACAAGTAACATAACTGTAAGAAATCTGATTAGAAACCCTGCGATGGAGAAGCAGTGGCGTTTTGGGGAAAACAAGGAGCTCACTCAGGCATCAGCCGTCACCGTCAGAGGTGTGGTAGACATGGTCAAGGAAAATCTCAACGCCCATGATACCAGACCCGTCATTCCGCTAGCCCACGGCGATCCTTCCGCTTTTCCTTCATTTCGCACCACCGCTTTTGCCGAAGACGCCGTCTGTGACGCCGTGCGTTCCGCCACGTTCAACGGTTACTCTTCCACCGTCGGTATTCTCGACGGACGCAGGTACAGAATTACGATAGTGCCCAACTTTCCCCATCGCCGTTACTGAGTTTGTTCACCGAATCATATCTGGGACATTTTGATGAGTTTGTTCAAGAGGGTTTAATTTTCTTAAGATCCAACGATTTTTTTTTTTCTTTCTTTCTCAATTCAAATTTTATGTGAAGATGATACTTCGTACACCTCTATATCTTTATTTGTGTAATCTGGAATTTTTTTTAATTTTAAATAATATATATTCTTAATGGGACCTTGAATCTTCACTGCACAACTAAATGAAAACTTATATTTAAAAATAAACAAAAATTATACAACATTTATATAAGACTGTACGCATGATGATTGAACCCATATATGATGAATTATTGTGTGTATTCAGGGCAGTAGCAGAATACCTTTCAAAGGACCTTCCATACAAATTATCACCTGATGATGTTTTCTTGACCGTCGGATGTACTCAAGCATTAGTATGCATTATAACTACCCTTGCTCGTCCTGGTGCCAACATTTTGCTTCCAAGACCAGGCTTCCCTTACTATGAAGCCAGGGCCAAAGTTTCTGGTCTCGAATTTCGACACTTTGATCTCCTTCCGGAGAAGGACTGGGAAGTGGATTTGGCTGCTGTTGAAGCATTGTCAGATGAAAACACTGTTGCAATGGTTATTATAAATCCAGGGAACCCCTGTGGAAATGTTTTTAAGTACCAACACTTGAAGAAGGTGCCTAATTCAATCTCATCTTTTACTCGATCAATGCAGCGTTTGTTAATTAGGTGTATATGCTAACTAGGTTGCAGAAACAGCAAAAAAGCTTGGAATCTTGGTAATCTCTGATGAAGTATATAACCACCTTACCTTTGGAAGTAGCCTATTTGTCCCGATGGGAGTGTTTGGGTCGATAGTCCCAGTAATTACGCTTGGATCGATATCCAAGAGATGGGCTGTTCCAGGCTGGAGATTGGGCTGGCTTGTAACTAATGATCCTGATGGAATTCTTTTGAAGCAAGGGGTATTTTCTTATCTTTCTTCTGTTTTTCTCTAAAAACTGTTACCAAATATTAATTATATATGTGGGGTTGGGAGTGCTTGAAACCAGTAAATGCAATACTAAAAAAATTATGGTGCACCAATACTCTGATCCTTTAATTTTACTGGCATCTAAGCAATCTATTTATATTGGAAATATACTTTTAAAATTGCACAAATCTTCCATTGAAGTTGTTCATATCTGCAGATTGTTGACAGCATCAAGGGTTATTTGAATATTACCTCTGATCCGGTGACCTTTATGCAGGTCATACTTGTTTTCTGTTCTTAATTTCTGTTTTCTCTGTTTGTAGTAAATGCTCCATCTCTTTCCTTAGTAATCCTGAAGACTGTATTTATTCGAATAGGGGGCACTTCCACACATTCTCGAAAATACCCCGAGCGATTTCTTTGAGAGGATCGTTAGCCTGCTTAAAGAATGTGCAGAGACATGCTATGAACGAATCAGAGAAATATCCGGCTTAACTTGCCCCAGCAAACCTCAGGGATCAATGTTTGTTATGGTAAGAAGACATAGTATATACTTTAGGATTGACAAATAATGGGTGCATGATTTGGCAATTGCGGTTTTGAATCTCAGGTAAAACTCAACCTGTCTCTGCTTGATGGCATCAAGGATGATATTGACTTTTGCTGCAAGCTTGCTAAGGAGGAATCTGTGATCATTCTCCCAGGTACGTGCTGTTAGGATAATTAAGTAAATGATTTAATTTCACAACTCTTTACAAGTTCGGAGGCCTAATTCTTTCGCATGTTTATTCTTAATTCATACTTCCAATTTAATACTATATACTATATTTCTAATTTAATACGAGAAATTCTCATTGGCAGGGTCCGCCGTGGGGCTCAAGAACTTTATACGAATATCATTCGCCATTGAGCTATCATCTCTGGATGATGGATTTCGAAGAATTAACGCTTTCTGTAAGAGACATGCCAAGAAACAGTGAGAGTTGTCTGTAGCATCAATGATATTAAAGGTCATATTCTTCGGTAATCACTGGAGATTCCAGAATAATTGCTTCTTCTTAGAGGGAAATTGGAAGAAGATGTAGGATTCTTCTCCATTGCCTTCTCTCTTTGCCTCTATTGATGTAACATGTAAAAGTAAATTGGTGTCTGCCAAATGCTATGAAATATATTAATATTAATTCGTTGCCCAAATTATATATATAGGAACCCAAAAAAAAAAAAAAAAAAAAGGAGAGGAGGAGAAAGTATAAAGGTAGTGAAGCGCCAACGTTGCTTGAATTGTAACCTGATATCACCAAAGTAGCGCCTGATTAGTGCTATTGCTGGAATTAGCATTGGCAGCTGAATAATTGCTTTAGTTGGTGGTAATAAATTTTAATTTAAAAGAGTCACAATCACATCCTAGTCACATGCGGAAATATGAATGACAATCCGGTTGGTTTGGAAACGGATTTGGAGAATCTCAAATTTGTCAGGTTTTCTTTATATTATTTTTAATTGGACATATTTTACTCCCTCCTCTCGGAATAAATGAACCAATTTCGTTATGCAATTATTAAGCCTTGAGCTTTTATTTATATTAATTCTTCTTAATAATCTCATTTTAATTTGCCTATTAACAAATGATGAAAGATTTTTTTTACATGTTGCATCAAGTGTTTGTTGAAAATATTAATTATTGGCAGTAACTGCTTCCACTATACGCATAAATACTGATCTTCGCATGCGAAAACTATGTCGGAAGACATCAGGAGGGTATGTTGGGTTGCTAACAAAATAGTCATTCATCAAACGTTCCTCACCTAGCTCGCGTTGTCTTTCAACATTTCTTCTTCTTCCCCTACTGGGAGTGAGATTTCCTTCGTTAAGATTCAGACTATTTAAGAGAATATCCTCAATGATAGGATCAATTAGACGATTTTGACGAGCAATTCGTTCCTGCCATTCATCAAATTCGATAAAATTAAGAGAATTAGAAGATGAATCGTTATCTCCCAATTGATTTTCATTGTGAGACATTTAAAAAGTGGAATGAGTAAAACTTGTGGGGGTATTGTATTTAAGAGAAAGAAAAGAAGACTATATAATGATATGTTATATATTTGATAATGTCTCCAAGAGTATATATAGAAATGCTTAGGGTATAGGGTTGCATGTGGATGGCAACTTGATCATTGACACAACTTGATTTTCACTTTAATAATTCAGACAACTTGGTCCTATCTTAATAATTCAGACATGTATGTGGATGACAACACGATTCCCACTTTCATTATTGACACAACTTGATTTCCACTTTAATAATTCAGACAACTTGACCCTATCTTAATAATCCAGACACATGTATGTGGATGACAACTTGATTCCAACTTTCATCATTGACACAACTTGATTTTCACCTCAATAATTCTGACAACAATTCAAAAAACTAAGATTACATGAAATTAAAATTACACAACATTATAGGCTTACATGCCTGTACGAAATTGAAATCACACAAATTTAAAATCTCACCACTCGAAAACTAAAATACATAAAGCAAAGTACATTAAGTATTTAAAATATGCCCACAAATTTTATTTTGTCACTTCTTCTGTCGGAATTAATGATTTCTTTGCCAATAATCCTATCAATAAATCATGTTTATCTTGTCTCCCTCAAATTCCTTTGCTAATTTGTTCATAGATTCATCTTCATTGTAATTCTTAATGCACGTGTTTCTTTTATCCGTCAGTGGGTCGTTAGCAGGTCGTGTTCGTCAACTTGTATGGATAAACGTAGTCTTATTGTCGCTGTACTAATCGGAATCATATCGCATTCAAAATTGTACAAGTAACATAACTGTAAGAAATCTGATTAGAAACCCTGCGATGGAGAAGCAGTGGCGTTTTGGGGGAAACAAGGAGCTCACTCAGGCCTCAGCCGTCACCGTCAGAGGAGTGGTAGACATGGTCAAGGAAAATCTCAACGCCCATGATACCAGACTAGTCATTCCGCTAGCCCACGGCGATCCTTCCGCTTTCCCTTCCTTTCGCACCACCGCTTTTGCCGAAGACGCCGTCTGTGACGCCTTGCGCTCTGCCACGTTCAACGGCTACTCTTCCACCGTCGGTATTCTCGACGAACGCAGGTACAGAATTACGATAGTGCCCAACTTTCCCCATCGCCATTACTGAGTTTGTTCACCGAATCATATCTGGGACATTTTGATGAGTTTGTTCAAGAGGGTTTAAATTTCTTAAGATCCAACGATTTTTTTTTTCTTTCTCAATTCAAAATTTATGATACTTCGTACACCTCTATATCTTTATTTGTGTAATCTGGAATGATTTTAATTTTAAATAATATATATTCTTAATGGGACCTTGAATCTTCACTGCACAACTAAATGAAAACTTATATTTAAAAATAAACAAAAATTATACAACATTTATATAAGACTGTACGCATGATGATATATGATGAATTATTGTGTGTATTCAGGGCCGTAGCAGAATACCTTTCAAAGGACCTTCCTTACAAATTATCACCTGATGATGTTTTCTTGACCGTCGGATGTACTCAAGCATTAGTATGCATTATAATTACCCTTGCTCGTCCTGGTGCCAACATTTTGCTTCCAAGGCCAGGCTACCCTAACTATGAAGCCAGGGCCAAATTTTCTGGTCTCGAATTTCGACACTTTGATCTCCTTCCGGAGAAGGACTGGGAAGTGGATTTGGCTGCTGTTGAAGCTTTGTCAGATGAAAACACTGTTGCAATGGTTATTATAAATCCAGGGAACCCCTGTGGAAATGTTTTTAAGTACCAACACTTGAAGAAGGTGCCTAATTCAATCTCATCTTTTACTCGATCATTGCAACGTTTGTTAATTCTGTGTATATGTTAACTAGGTTGCAGAAACAGCAAAAAAGCTTGGAATATTGGTAATCTCTGATGAAGTATATGACCACCTTACCTTTGGAAGTAGCCCATTTGTCCCGATGGGAGTGTTTGGGTCGATAGTCCCAGTTATTACGCTTGGATCGATATCCAAGAGATGGGCTGTTCCAGGCTGGAGATTGGGCTGGCTTGTAACTAATGATCCTGATGGAATTCTTTTGAAGCAAGGGGTATTTTCTTATCTTTCTTCTGTTTTTCCCAGAAATCTGTTACCAGATTTTTATTATATATGTTGGGTAGTAAATGCAATGTTAAAAAAGTTATGGTGCACCAATACTGATCCTTTAATTTTACTGGCATCTAATCAATCTATTTATATTGGAAATATACTTTTGAAATTGCACAAATCTTCCGTTGAAGTTGTTCATATCTGCAGATTGTTGACAGCATCAAGGGTTATTTGAATATTACCTCTGATCCGGCGACCTTTATGCAGGTCATACTTGTTTTCTGTTCTTAATTTCTGTTTTCTCTGTTTGTAGTAAATGCTCCATCTCTTTCCTTAGTAATCCTGAAGACTGTATTTATTCGAATAGGGGGCACTTCCACACATTCTCGAAAATACGCCTGAGCGATTTCTTTGAGAGGATCGTTAGCCTGCTTAAAGAATGTGCAGAGACATGCTATGAACGAATCAGAGAAATATCCGGCTTAACTTGCCCCAGCAAACCTCAGGGATCAATGTTTGTTATGGTAAGAAGACTTAGTATATACTTTAGGATTGACAAATAATGAGTGCATGATTTGGCAATTGGGGATTTGAATCTCAGGTAAAGCTCAACCTGTCTCTGCTGGATGGCATCAAGGATGATGTTGACTTTTGCTGCAAGCTTGCTAAGGAGGAATCTGTGATCATTCTCCCCGGTACGTGCTGTTAGGATAATTAAGTAAATGAATTAATTTCACAACTCTTTACAAGTTCCGAGGCCTAATTTTTTCGCATGTTTATTCTTAATTCATACTTCCAATTTAATACTAAATATATTTCTAATTTAATACGAGAAATTCTCATTGGCAGGGTCCGCCGTGGGGCTCAAGAACTTTATACGAATATCATTCGCTATTGAGCTATCATCTCTAGATGATGGTTTTCGAAGAATTAACGCTTTCTGTAAGAGACATGCCAAGAAACAGTAAGAGTTGTCTGTAGCATCAATGACATTTAAAGGTCATATTCTTCTGTAATCACTGGAGATTCCAGAATAATTGCTTCTTCGGGAAATTGGAAGAAGATGTAGGATTCTTCTCCATTGCCTTCCCTCTTTGTAAAAGTATATAATGTGATATGATGTGTAAAAATAAATGTATTAGTGTAGATATGACTTGTAAAAATAAGTGTATCAGAATAAAAATATGATAATGATTATAATTGTTTCTATTTTAGGAAAATGAACTATATACTGTGGACGATCATATAAAACAATATGAACTATTTGTCGTGGACGGGAGGAGCATGTAAAAGTTTACTATTTTAAAAATTATAATATATTAAATATTTAGTAAGACGTATTAAAAATTCTAGTAGAAATATCAAAATCGAGTTGAGTGGTATTCCCTTCATTCCAAAAGTGTTCACCTTTGGGAGTGCACATTTTTTAAGAAAAATATGATGATGTAAAATTATATTACTTAAATAATGAAATTAGTTAAACTGAATGTAAAACAATGATATTTTGTGTAAATATGTGAATAATGTGACAATAAAAAACACTCCATTCGTCCCACTATAAATTGCTCATTTTGTCATTTCGTCTGTTCCACTATAGATTACTCTCTTGTTAAATTAAATTAGTTCACCAAGTCTCAAAAACTCAAAAAATTGTTTTCAAGCCACCTTAGTCCTTATATGTCTTTTAATAAATTATTTATTTCATAAATTATCTCATAAATAGTCAAAGAATTGTGTTCATGAATTTATCTCATAAATTATTTTAATAAATTTATTTCACTAATCGTATGTAGGGGTGAGCACTGTTCGATTTTAACCGAAAAACCGAACCGAACCGAACCGAACCGAACCGAAATAAGAATTTGGTTCGGTTAATTTGGTATTCGGTTCGGTTTTGATTTTAAATATTTAAACTTTTGGTTTTCGGTTTCGATTTCGGTTTTTAGGGTAAAAAAACCAAAAAACCGAAAACCGAACCGAATTTAAACATATATATATATATATAATTATAATGTATAATACTATTACTAATATATATAAATAAATTAAATAAATATTATATTACATAAATATAATTACATTACATATAGATAAAAAAAATCATAACCCTCAAACCAGTAAGTTACCCCTTCCAAATTCCCTCCTTCACCCTCACCCTCACCCTCACGGCGCCTCACTTCCAGAAATTCCCTCCCCCACCCTCACGCCACTCACCCCATTCCAATCCTTCGCCGTCCGCCTAAGCTCACGGCGGGCGACCACCAAATCACCACTTCTCCTCTCCCTGTTTCCGCACACACAATTTTGACTAGTGATATTTCGGTTAATATGGTTATAAACTGAAACCGAACCGAAAATTTCAGTTTCGATTTTTAATGTATATGGTTCGATTTTGGTTTTTAATAATAATAAATTCGATTATGTCGGTTTTGTTGATTTAGTTCGGTTCGGTTACCGAACCGAACAATGCTCACCCCTAATCGTATGTCCAATTTTGTGGTGCGAGTACTAACAAGAGACTGTCTCGGAGTTCTTCAGAATATCCCAGACTTGTTTTGCAGGTGAAGTTTACAAGCTGTTTGGGCCCATTCAAAATAAATTGACTAGCTAACCCCAATTTTAGCAGACGAATCGCTGGTGATCCCTTAGCAGCGATCCCAATCTCCCCTCGTCATTTTTTTTGAGTTTTTTTTATGGCCATGAGGTCAATTTATCGTGGCTTGAGGAAGAACAATATTATGTTGCCTCAGCACGGCTCTGGCTTTCATTTGCACTCTCATGCTACCAGTTTCGGTTAGTTTTTTTCTGTCTTAGATTAATCGATTTCGTATAATATACTTATGTTTGCTTGATATCTGAGATTGTGTGCGCGCATGTTTTCTCTCCTTTGAAAATTCTCCTAGGTTTTAAGGAAGTTAGGGAGGAGGATAAGAGTCAATTGGTTGGCGATGTGTTCACTAAGGTTGCATCAAATTATGATCTTATGAATGATTTGATGAGTGGTAGTTTGCACAGATTATGGAAAGATAGGTTTGTCTAATTTTCTTTGATTTTTTTTTTGGATGCAAATTGTTTGTTTCCCTTTTGTTATTTTATATTATTGTCACGTATGTTTTGTTAATTAAGGTAATAGCTTTAATGTTATTGTTATGTATGTTAAGTTAATTAAGGTACCTCTGTTGGTAAACATTGTAGGCTTGTCTCCAAGCTGAATCCATTCCCGGGGATGAAGCATCTTGATGTGGCTGGTGGAACAGGTGATCTATGATTATGGTAATAACATGATGGTGCATGATTTTCGTTAAATTTTAGACTGACATTTGGTTTCATCGACCAAAAGGGATTTTCACTCAAATATTTTATTAGTGTATTCTTTGAAAGATTTTTTTCTGTTCTTATTTCCCTCTATGAGACATGATCTGATTCTCTCATTTTAATATATCCTCTATAATTTAGATAAGGAGCTTCTCCTTTTTTATAGGTGATGTCGCTTTCAGAATCCGGGATGGTATAAATGGTGCTATCATCAAGCATAGAACCATGACAAATAATCCTGAAGAAACTACAATTTATGTTTGTGATATTAACCCCAATATGTTGAATGTTGGAAAACAGAGGGCAGAAGAGAGAGGTGAGTCCTTAACTCTAATCCACTCTCCACTTTTCGGAATTAGATATAGTTTTTATGATAAAAGTTTTTCAAATGTAGTTCATTCATTTGCCTCGTAATGGGTTTGCCGTTCAATTTAATTTTCTATTGGTTGTAATGAAGAAATTTGCCCCTAACGCATTCAGGTCTTGGAAAGGATAAATCCCTTGTTTGGGTAGAAGGAGATGCGGAAGCATTAAAATTTGAAGATAATTCGATGGATGGTTATACAATTGCATTTGGAATAAGGAATGTTACACATATAGAAAAAGCTCTTGCAGAAGCTCACAGGTTCGCTCCAATCCAATGTTTGTTTTAAGATTTTTGCTTTATGATCTGGTGTTCTGAGGGAAACAAAGTTTATTGATCTTGGCTGTTTTGATTTTTCTGTGCATTACATTTCCCCTCAGCATGTTCACTTTCGTTTATTTGCATATCTGATTAATTTGGGATTGAAAACACGGAAAAACCTTCTGTTTTTTATTTTTTTCAATTAATTAGTATACTGCTCAATACTCATATAGTCATATGAATTCTCTAATTACTCACCTTCCAATGGAGGGCCTATCAATAATGTCTCTAGCCTTTTAAAAGCCAATCACATTTTCCATGGTTAGTTTTTGCCACACCAGTCCCTTTTTCATTTTCACACGTAGTGTTCTTGTTTAATTTCATTTTTCCATCTCCTTCCCCCTTCTTTATCCTTTTCTGTGTAAGTTGATACTTACATAAATTAAGAAATTTCTAATTTGCCTTTGTTGTATTTGAAAGGGTGCTTAAAAGAGGAGGAAGGTTTCTTTGCCTTGAACTGAGCCATGTGGATCTTCCAATTTTTAAAGATTTGTAAGTATTGCCAATGTACCTTTATGATAATGACTAAAATTTAGCCATCATGGTGGGGTTCTAATTCTGCTGTGTTCTGAATTACTGGCGAGAGAGCTGAGAGTTATCTAGAATAACTCCGTACAATTTAAGCTATACAGGTTCTAGTTGTTTTGTAAGATTCTCTATTCCTAAGATTGATGTATTAATTGATACTTATTGCATTGTATTCATCTCGCAGGTATGATTATTACTCATTCTCAGTGATTCCTGCAGTAGGTGGCCTAGTTGCAGGTGATCGTGAATCTTATCAGTATCTGGTTGAGAGCATTCGTCGTTTCCCCCCTCAGGTACATATATTAGCAGATTTATGAGAAGTTGTTTAGTATCCTCTGGCACAGTGACAGTCGTGCAAGAGTTACTGTTTGGAACAAAATATATACTTACATTGCATTTACCTTCTCTCTTGAATTTGTTTGTGCATCCACTTCTGCTTGTCTAGATGCATGGTTAATGTTAAATGGATGTCTTTTTTAAATGGCTTTACTTGAATATGTTTCCAAATAATTAACAGAAGTAAAGCATTGTTTCTTCATTCACATAAGGGATATTGATATGCACTCTGTCTTTTAATGGTTAAATTTTCTGGCCAAAGGAGTACTTTCCTTGTACACTTTGGTGTTTTGCCATTGTAATCAAGAAGTGTTCTAAAAAAGAATATATGCATATATATACTACGGAAAAGCAGTTTGTTTTAATCTGTTCATAAAGCAAAAATATAATGTTATGATGAATTTTTGCTTTATGATCTGGTGTTCTGAGGGAGTAAAATATATATACAGATGTGGTATTTAATAAATTAAGTCAACAAGAAATGACGATGGACCATGTAAGAAACTTGCCTGGAAGTCCGTCTGGAGTTTCAGCTTAACTGGTGGATGATGTGATGTTTTTCAAACTGGTTCATTTATTCTACATGTGTCTGTGTATCACTATGACATATTGTTTTTGAAACTTGAGTGATTGAGTGATGCGCACTGGCTTTTTGTCGATATTCTCAATGTGCAACGAAAATCCAGTTCTTTCTACCATATTTCCTTGTTTACCAACTATGTCATATTGTTCCTAAAACTTGAGTGATTAAGTGATCAGCAGTGTGACTTTTGTCGATATTGTCAATTTGCAATGAGAATCTAGTTCTTTTTGCTAACATAGAAATGCAGTTTGTTTTAACCAATTCATATCATCTGTTCATCTCCACAAAAATTAATGTTGGAGCTTATTTCTTTAA
Source organism: Prunella vulgaris (assembly GCA_026898435.1). Taxonomy (NCBI): domain Eukaryota; kingdom Viridiplantae; phylum Streptophyta; class Magnoliopsida; order Lamiales; family Lamiaceae; genus Prunella; species Prunella vulgaris. The sequence goes on along the minus strand of JAPKLY010000017.1, from coordinate 1,528,390 downwards.
CACGGAAAAGCAGTTTGTTTTAATCTGTTCATACACATAGAGGGAGTTGTAGGCCTTACTCATGTTTATGCTTTGTATGATAATGAAACAGAGTCTTGTAAACACTCCCACGCCTGCATTGAACATCTGTTGATGAGAGCCTAACCTCTTATGTCATACATACTGTTCACAGTGAATTCAACCATATACTTTATGATAATGTTTAACTGCAGGTTAAATTTGTGGAAATGATTGCTGAGGCGGGTTTTCAGAAGGTTGAGTATGAAAACCTTGTCGGAGGAGTCGTTGCCATCCACTCGGGACTCAAGCTTTAGTGTTACTGCTTTACCCCATATCTTTTCATCACTCAAAAGTTCTGAATCAAAATTTTGATCCAATTGAAATGTAAAATCTACCTGAGGTAGGATGTCAAAACTGACTTATATCACTGTTTAACATAGCCTGACCCATCTGTTGTTTTGCTGACCCGGCCCGATACTGAGGTATGGGTATATCCAAGGTCATTTCTGTCAATCTATCATAACATTATATGCAGTTCATACAGATTTGTGTAAATAAAATACAAGTATGTCAACAAAGATTTTTTTTTTTTTTTTTTTTTTAAATATGGTTTTCAAGTCAGGCCCATTTATACTTGAGATTTTATATTTGAAATTTTTCTTCAATTTTATAAAAGGCAAATTTTTTTTTTTTGAGATTTTATATTTTACATTAAAAAGTAATATTATATACTTTCTTCGTTTTAAAATTATTTTTGTACTTTTCTCTTTGGCGGTCGTGCTATTTTGTTGAAAGAATTATCTTAAAAAGCTCAGGTTTAGGTGTTTCATGTACGGTGAAATGCCCCAAATTAGATTTTATTTTTTCAAGTTTTTCTCTATTTTTATCTAGTTTTCTGCCGAGTTTAATCCCTTCTGCAGCTGGTTGGTTTAATTTTGATTCTATTTCCCTCTCTCTCCCCTCCTCCCTCTGAAGTGCAATACATACAAGTTCATCACTAGCTTAATACTAATATTATTTTATCTATATGATAATGGAATGGTAATTAACTCACTTTCTACAATATATCTTTGCTATAAAGAAGCTGACCTTTTATTGACGTAGAATATTCTGGAGAGTAATAAGATATTTTTCCCTTCCACTCAGTTTTCACCCAGGTGCTACCCCATTTCATTTTAAGTAAAATAAATTCACCTCAACAATTTTCTGGGCATTGTTGGGTCTCGCGGTTTTAGAATTAATTTTGCATTTTGTTGAAATTTATAACGGGGAATGGGTGTTCTTTTTAATGTGAAAGGATGTCATTGTGGGATTATGCGGAAGATCAAATTTGGTCATTTATTTGTGGGTGATGGAGGAATGTTGAGAAGCTCTTGTTTCAATGTGCTTATTTTATAAACAAAGATTGTGCTGCAAGACCCTTGATATCACCAACTCGTGTGGAAACATTGAGCTTGTGTAGTATTTTTCAGTATATGTAGCGAACCCAGACTTGGTACACTAGTGATGCCAAATCTTGTTTCCATAGTCAAGTTTAAGATGTATGTTTTAATAATGATATTATACCTCTTTTCAAGTGTGCCAAGATTTGATAAATATATGTCTTTTTTATCCACTGTCATTCCTCTAATAGTGTGACAAGATTTGGTTCCAGTTCTATCAATAAGCTGATTATTTGGTCAAAACAAGCTGCAATGTGTTATTTTGTTATGTTCATTTGATTGTTTCTTTATCACAATAAAATAGAATTAATTTAGGCTCTAATTTGACGTTATTTTTAATATTTTCATTGTAAATTTTTTAGTTATTCTACATTTTTTTTAATGTTTGCAGTGTCCACCGGTTTTACCTCAAATCATCTGAAAAAAATATTTGACCCTGCAGTCGCGTTTAGGCGCCAAATCATCTCAAAGCCCTCTCTCTTCTCAGTTCTCAGCCACAGCCACCGTCCCTCCACTAGCGCACATTCGTCAGCCGGCCGGCGTGCCGCCGCGCGCGCAGCGCCATACGGCGCCGAAGCCCTTTCGGCTGCCGTCGATCTCAGCGCCAAAGCCCTTTCTTCGTTCATCGACCTCAGCGCATTTCACAGCCTTTCTTGTTCGTCGATCTGCAAACACAACCCTTCAACTCTGTGCCTCTTTTTGTCTTTTTCGTTCGTCGTTCTCAGAGACTCAGAAGGTATTATTTTTTTTTCTGAGTTTTAGACTTTAGTTGTTGTTGTTATTGGCAAAACTGCATATACTACTTCTTTTAAAAAAATTAATTTTACATTTGGTGTGGTATATTTAACAGGTTTATTAGTTTAATCAAGCATTGTACATACTTGTGATTGGCAATTCCACACCACTGTAAACTTTTGATTTTAAATTTAAGTGTGAGGTAACTGGTTTTTTGTAAATGAATGTTCTTAAATTCAATTCTTGTTGTTGTAACTTACAAGTGTGAGAAAACTTGCTGCCGTGAATCATTAATTGTGAGGAATCTTGTTGTTGTAAAGGGCTTTCAAGTCACGCAGTATAAATGTATACATATGTTTGTATTAATAATGAGGATTTAAATTCATTTCATTATAATTTAGAACTATATTGTTGGACTGATTATTCTGCTTATTTTTAATGATAAGCGGTTCTTGTTGTTTCACTTTGCAAGATGAATTGGAGACAAAACTTGAAAAATTCTAAAGAGTGGAAACCTGATATAGTTTTGTAAAGAGTGGGATGCATTTGTTTTGTACTACCTCCGTCCCACAGAAATTTGCACACTTTTCTTTTTAGTTTGTCCCACAAAAGTTTGCATACTCCCAAAATGGAAATATTCCTTTAAATCTCAACCTTTAAAACATTTACCTCACAATCTCCACCATACACATTCTACTCATTACACTTTTTCTTAAAACCTGTGCCCAGGAAAGTATCGCAGACTTTCCTGGGACGGAGGTAGTAATTGTGAATACTTATTATATAGCTTTTATTCAATAAAATTTATTTTTTTTGTTATTGATTTCTAATCATCCTCTTTATATATGTATATATATAAAATATTTTGTTAACCTTATTATTTTATACTTTTATATTAATATTCCTACTCAAATTAGCTTATGGTGTCATGGTGAGCAATTTCTTACTAGTATCTATACATATAAAAAAATAAAAGTGAAAGAAAGAAAAAATTATGTTTATCTGAGCAAGTGTAGTTCACTTGTTTTACGGTGAAAGTATGAGACACACTCTTAATAAAGGAGGTGAGTTAATTTTATTTAAAAAATTATTATTTTTTGTTTTATGTCAATAATTTTAATTTTATTTAAATTTTTAATTTTGAATTTATTTTCAACACACTATATGTCAAACTATTTGCCCTCTAATATATTTAATTTACCATATATATTGCACATATAAAAATAAAATTTATATTCTAAATATACATTTTGTTATTATATAAGTGATTATTTATTGACTTTAATTATTCAATAATTTAAATGTTTTTGCTTAGATTATGTAACTTACTTAAAAAATAAATATTTTTTTTATGAATTTTAGTGCATAATTTTAAAATTATATGATTGATTAAATATTTTAATACATTCATATACAATATAATTTTTTTATATTAAAAAAATAACAATGGTAAAAAAATTAATTGATAAATTAAATTTAGTTTATATTTATTTTGATTAGTAAAAAAATATTTTATTTAAAAAAATTTGATAACATGTATATAATATACTCAATCCTAATTAAAATTTATATTTTATGTAATTTATAAACTCTCGAACTCGAAAGCTACTCGAGTAGCTCGAGCTCGATTTGATTCGAGTCGATTTCGATCTTTTTACGAGTACATTGAGAGTCGGCTTGACTCATTTACACCTCTAACGCCAAGCTGTCTAGGTGATCTCGACGACCGTCATTGATATCTATGATATCTATTATAATTTACTCCCTCCGTCCCAATTATTTTTTTTACATTTTCTATTTTGGGATGTTCCAACTCTTTTTTCAGATCTTATAAAGGAAATAATTTACACTCACAAAAGTCAATTAAGTACAAATTTATATTTTATTATTTAACTTCATACTCACATCTTACATATCGTTCTTAATTCGTGACACATGTCTTTTGGAAGAAAGACATGGAACATTATATTAAAATTAAGAGTAAGTCTCTTGTGCACCAGTTACACATCATGCAACTCAAGTTCATTTTTAAAAAGTTGCACAATTTATTATTGAAAAGTTACACAAATTATTACTGAAAAGTTAAACAATTAAAAATACACTTTTCTGTAATAACATGTGTAACTTTTCAGTAATATTTTGTGTAACTTTTTAGAAATGAACTTGAGTTGCACTGTCAAGCCTAAAATTAAATGTATACGGGAGTATTATATATAGATGATAACAGTGTTCGGGTTCGGCTACTCGTCACTCATATTTTCTCGGATCGGGTGGGGGTCCTAATTATAATTTGCTAATGACTTGCACGGGTAGGCACTCCCTTCCATATAGTTTTCCCGCCATTTTTCGCCGTCTATACCGGAGAAGGTGCGGCGGAAGGGAAAGGAAGCACGAGCACGAACAATGGGTCAGGAAATTCCTGCAGAGTCAGCCAAAATCATCATAAGAAGCAGAATAACAGATCTATCTTTCATCTTCTCATTTTTCTCCCAATTCCCCGACTCCAACTACAGGTTCGTTCCACTTTCCAATTCCATTCAAATTTAATGTAATTAAGTAGTATATACACTCGATTCGTGGGTAAGCGCGAAAAATAAGGTTCGATTTGGTGAGCATCATCGGTTTATCAGTGTCAATTGAAGTGTGTAGAATTTTTTTCCTTGTTGTTTACTCTGCGATCTTACTGGGAGTCAAATTGTCATTTATGAAAGTCCTCATTGATAGGGAGCATATTATAATTTTATGCATATTCCCATGTGGTATTTTCCTATGGCTGTTCACCGTACAATTCTTTGCCTTGATTATTGTTGATTTGTTACTTGTTTTTACCGAGGAGTATTTAGGCATGGAGAAAAGTTGAAACATATTATTGGTTTCTCTTTTTCAGTAAACTGAAGCATCTGATACTAAGTTCGGTGACTGAAGCATGCAACAATTCAGTTTTTCTTTTGGGTCCTCGAGGATGTGGAAAAAAGGCGGTGTGTTCCATTCCTTCCTTCTCCTTGCTTGGTATGGTGGGGGTTAATGCTTATGTTCATGTGATTTGGCCTTTGTTTTTGTTAGGTGTTGGAGCTAGTGCTCGATGACGTACTGAAAGAGTATCCTGATATGATTTCTGTGGTATGAATTTTAAATTCAAATATTAATGACATGTTGGCATCTGCTTCTTATATTTGAAGAAGTCCAGTAATGTTTTGTATGCCCTTATGGATTACAGCATTCTGTTGTTTCAGATTAAGCTTAATGGCCTTTTGCACAGTGACAACAATTGTGCATTGAAGGTAAAACTATCCATACTTTGTTCTTGTTATGATAATGTATATTTGCATATATGTACTATTATAGAAGTTAAACTATTAAGAGCAAACAACCTATGCAAAGGTCAAACTACACATAACCTAACTTCTTTTTCAGTATGTTTCTCAAGCCAAAGTATCAACAATTTTTGATGTAGACGAGAAGTGTATCCTAAGACGTTCTTTTAAAAAAAAAGTGTGATCCATTTTAATGCAAAATATAGCTATCAAGTTTCTACAAATACAAATGCATGCGATTATCACAATCATGTAATTCAACTTTCCCCTTTAAAAAATATTCTTGAGATGTTCCCAGGGACATGAAATTCCAGTAACAGAGAATACATATATGGAAATACACCAGTTCAGATAAATATCGAATTATCTGTGGTTACAGAAGTTATGGCATTGTCTCTATTTTCCACAAGTATGTTAAGTGCTACTACGTTAACTAGTATTTTCTGGTTCTGCCCTTGCTTTCTAATTTGGTATAACAAGATACATCAGGTGGCTAAGCCTACGTAACACTGTTTTATGTTCTTGAAGTTACAGCTTCTATCATAATCATGTTTATTTGACAGTTTCTTATTTATTTTGGGAAACCTAAGTTTACTGCATTTTGTAATGTGCTCCTCATTTATCCTACTTGACATGCCATGCAGGAGATAACTAGACAGCTATGTCTAGAGCATCAGTTGCAGTTCTCCAAAATGGTAACATTGTTGTGATAGTTTTGGTTGCATACAATGTGATCTCACCAATTTGTTGTTGTTTCCCAAATAATATGGCAGGCATCATTTGATGAAAACTCACAGTTCTTGCTGTCTATGTTGAGGTAAATCCATTACCATATCGCCAACCTCGTTTTCTGGAAGATCCTTTATTTGAATTTTTTTTAGAGTTAATTTTTCCGCTTATTCGAACCAGGGAATGTGGACTAGCACATAAAACAATAGTTTTCGTGTTGGATGAGTTTGACCTTTTTACACAGGTAATACTATAAAGTGGAGAAAAGCGTATCTCAAAATATATCAAGTTAGGAATTCATTTCTGCACCAATCTCTTAATGCATTCTTCATTTTGGCAGGGAAAACAACGACTTCTTTATAGTTTGCTTGATGCGATGCAATCTATCACGTCGCAAGCTGTTTTAGTAGGAGTGAGTTGTCGATTGGTATGTTGCTTATACTCCTAATTTCTACATTCTACAGTTCTTCCATGGTTTTTTTTACTTTACCTGTACAACTAATGACTCTATTACAAAACACTTTGCTTAGTTTGTGGAGTTCTAGAACCCAAAACACTTAACAACTAGCTCTATTGGATTATGGGAGTCTTTGTATTATGTTTAGTTTACTCTTATGTTTGGAAATGTTTATAATTTATTTTTGAATATAGGATGCTGACCAGCTGTTGGAGAAAAGAGTTAGATCTCGTTTTTCACATAGGAAGTTATTGTTTCTTCCTCCCTCAGCAGAAGATTTTCAGAGGTGATAGTTTTTCTTCTGCTTCAAGTATACTGTGCCGACTCTTTTGCAATAGTTCTGCCATCACGACTTTAATGTTATTGTGCAGACTTATAGAGCATATTCTGCTATTGCCAACAGATTCAAGGCTTCCAAATGATTATAGAGCTGCTTTTAATGGAAAAGTTCATGTATCCTCTCCCATAAATCATTCTCAAAAGTCATTCTAAAATTCATTTTTTCAACGCCATATTTCTATTTAGCTATGGAGCCAGATTTCTTATCATGTGCAAACTCAGAAGTTAATGTGGACATCAGACATGGCTATAATTTAATGAAAGTATTAGTTCCTACTAATGAAGAAATGATACTGGAGCCTGCTGTTTTTTTTTTACAAATTACATTTTGAAGTTGGCTTCTCAAGAGAATAAGATTTGTCTTTGCCAATGTCTTTGTGAGGGACTTTGTAAACATTAGTTTCTGGCCCTTAATCAACGTTCGTTGTAAGGCATGGTTTGTGGATCTTTTCCTCTAAATGCACATTGTTGGGGTTCCTTGACGTTTTCACAGAATATTTTAGCAGATAAAGAATTCAAAAGTATCATTGATACGTTATGTTATTCTGATTCAACTGTCAGCAATCTAACAAGATTTTTGTAAGTCCAACTCGATAAAAATTCTCTTTGCTGGTGCTTTACATGTTTTTTTTTGTTCAAGGACATCATGCATGATGCACCATTATCACCAGGTTCTCTGCTATTTGTCATTTGGACTTGAGTTCTGGTTTTTTCTCAGTTGAGAATTTTAAATCAGCACTTCCTTGCATACTGAGACAGCCAAAACTGGAGGCTTTAAAAGGTATATGCGTACTGGAAGTTTCTATTTTTTTTATCTTGGCCTTATCTTATATGACCGTGCTGTAACGAAATGGAGACAATATCCTTATTTCTTAAAAGTTATCATTACCTAAATGTGCTTTTGATCATTTAGAGTTCAGTGGTCCATGTTTCATCTTTATGGGAATAGAAATGCATTTTGGCAGATTGCTCCGTTTTAGAACTTTACATTTTGGTTAGCATGAAGAGGTTGGAAGTCAAGGAGCAGGAGTTATGCAACTTTAATTCTATAATGAAAGGTGTGCTTAAATTTTGGGTTCTTTGTATTTATTATAATGCCTACTCTGGAATTCCTCTCCGAGTAATCGTTATTCATTGCAGAGTACAAAAGCATACATGATACCTTCCAAACATCTGACTTTTATGCACGGAATGTATGCCTACGGGTATGTACAACTCTTCATGTTTAAACTTTTGATACATCTCAAACTAAAGATTTATGGGCACATGTGAAATTGATTCACCACTTGTAGGCTTTTGAGCATCTTTTGGGACGTGCATTGATATCCTTTGAGGACAACAGAGGGCATGGTCAATCTCTCGAGTTCCGTCCAGTCAAGCTTTTAATATCGCGACACGAACTACTCCAAGGCTTGAAATCTCATCACTCTTGTCCGGTGCGTTCAAATTCTCGCACTACATTCATCTCTGCTTTCTCATTTCAATAAGTTGATGATGCCAACATATTACATATGTAGAGAGAGAGAGAGAGAGAGATTAATTAGCATGTGACCATGGTTTTATTTGCAGGTCGTCTTGCATAAAGTAATGGATCGTCAAGTTTAAATGTTGAATGGACGGTCGATATTAACTGTCCAAAGAAGCCAGCTACGATAGGGACCGTTCATAGCCACACTCTCATCTTGATTACGGACAAAAGAGTTAAATCAAAGTATACCCCTTTAATGCACTCCAACCAATCATCTATAACAAAAGTTATTTAAAAAATTATTTGAACTCAGATTCTTTCTTGAGATATTCACGTAGCAATTTTATTTGACTGATTGTTGTCTTAATCAATTAAGTCAAGAAAATCGAGCTGATCAGCACAGATTTTTAATTATGTTTTTGGAAAGAAAAAAAATCCCTTCAAATGCTTCTACTTTATGTTATGACTAAATAATTTGTATTCAAAATATATTGTTATAAACATTTTAGGACCACTGTGCATCATTTAACATAAGAAATATCACTATAAAATTTCCAAAAACCTGTTTCACATAAATTTACCGTTACAAAGACTTTTTTGGGAAGAAGTTTTTGTGTTCAAAGAAATAAGATAATGTAATAATAATTCAATAATAACGACATCTATCCTAAGGTATGTTTGTTTTGGGACTAGCACGGATGGATGTAGGATTTTGCGATCATGCTCTACACGAGTTTGGGATGTAACATCCGGATTTCACATCCCAAACTAAATCCACACCTAAAAATACCTATTAAACCTATTATTATTCTTTTCAACACCACACTCATAAAATACCTATTATACCTATAAAATCAATCATTATCAAAACAAACATACTCTAAGAGACAACATTTACAATTTGGCGGGTATTTACAATAAAGTTTAATTACCTAAGAAAAAAAAAAGCCCACGTAGATCTCAAAGGAAGTGTAGAACCACAATTTGAACCTCTGTAGCCATTTTTGTTTCATTGATCTGTGAACTTGCCATGACCACACCCCCAAGAATACGAGTCCAATCCCAGCAAAACTCCAAAATATTATCAACCACCTCGGCATTTCATTCTTCTATAGATATTACGAAAATATCATTTCTACTGCCAATATTGATATCGATAACTATATAAAATGGATATATAGTGAAAATATTGGAAAAATATTGAGATATTTTAATCCTTTTAAGCTTCATTGCATCGTATAAAAGGGATCACGTGGTAGAGTGCAGACCGTAGACATGCCTTGCCAGCAGCCCTAGTCCAAGAAGAGTGAGAGAAAATGGAGAAGAAACTGGAAAAATGGGGTTTCAAGGAGCAGAAAGAGGGGAATCCCACCATTAGAGATACTAGTATATTACCCGTGCGTTGCACGATTTATAAGTATAAAATGAATATGAATATATTTTTGTTTAAATAATTATTTTAATCATATTGTCCATATTTTTTTTATGATTTTCTATATTTATTTTTAAAAATTAATTTTATAATATACTATATATGATTCTATTTAATCATGAATGATTTTTTTATAAATTAAGTCAATTGTCTTTTTTATTATTATTTTAGACGTGACAACATACAATTACTCACAAATAAAAACTGACATCTTTAAAAAATATTCAATGTTAAATTTTTGTGATAATTGTTGTACAAATTCAATCAATTATTTTATGTTCTGTAGTATCATATGAGATAATTGTTTTGACCCATATGTAAGTCACCTGATGATAATTGGGGTAGTTACGAAATGATATATTTTAAAATACTATTTTTCAATTGATACAATATGCAAAAACATACTCGATTATTATACTCATGTTTATTCTATTATGCAAAAAAATTGTACCAATTTGAAAATAATGTTTTAAAAATATATCAAGTTGAAATTATTATATAATTTTATCACTCTAATCGAAATTGTGAGTTCAACCACTAATCTTTTATTCAGTTTTTTCAAATGTTTTTAACATGATAATGTATATATTGGTATCTCAGAGTTATTAAATCAATAATATATATAAAACTATTCACTAATATAAATATAAATTATTATCAAAATTCAATGAAATTCACATTTAAAAAAAATAAATCCATCTCATATAAATAATATCAATAGAAAAAAAATCATTTTTAAATTATAAAATTCATATTTAAGATTTGAATTTTATTAACTTTTTTTCAATTAATGTGGATTTCAAGATATACATTAATTATAAATTCAATTTAAAGATGAAAAAGTAATTGTTGACTCAATGTAGAGTGTGTTAAATATAGGTTGTAATTATGATTATTAATCTTTAAAATGTAGATAATTGATTGGTCGTGTTAGTACTAAAATTACTATCACGTTTTTACTGTATATAAAATACAGTGGTTTTTTTCTTCTTACTTTTTTAATAAAATATTTAGTTTGAACATATATTTGTATGAAACTTTAATTTTTATCACAATTGTTTTTTTATATAAATGTAATATAATTAAAAATATTCTTTATATATTTTATTCACAAGTTCATTTATAAATAATGACTGATCTATTAATTTTTAACTCTTTTTATTCTTATGCACACATATTCTTTATTTTAATTAATTTGATATATTATATTTTTTTTATTAATTTCAAACATACAATTATTTTTGAAATAGAAGAATATTATTGGATGAAGTATACTATTTAAAAATTATCTAGTTTTCGTATAAAGAAATATTCTTTTTTCTTGTAATACATACAAAAGAATTAACAAATTCTCAATTTATTTGTTGTGTGAATATAATAAAAATAGTAATAATAATAATAATAATAATAATAATAATAATAATAATAATAATA
>JAPKLY010000017.1:1504149-1517030 GCA_026898435.1 Prunella vulgaris | reverse complement strand
TAATAATAATAATAATAATAATAATAATAATAATAATAATAATAATAATAATAATAATAAGAACAACAACAATAATAAAAATACTAAAGAATATTATTTTTTAAAAAGTTATTTTATATTTTTATAAATAATTAAATAAGTAAAAGAATTTCTATGTCATACAAAATTATTTTAATATAAAATTTTAATATTTTATTAGCAAAAAATTTGATTGGGTAATAGCACATTTAATTTTAATTAGATGAAATATTAAATATTGTATGGACTTTTGGTATGACTTGATTTTTATTTAAAAATTTATTATTGGAAATTGTGCATTTAATTTTAATATGATCAATATATTAAATAATATATTTATTAAATTAAAAATAATTTTTGGTATGACTTATTATTTTAGTTACTATTTTTAAAATATTTTATTATTAGATTAGTATAGATTCTTGAAACAATAAAGGGGCATCTCAACAAAAATGAGGACAGACCTCTGATCCATCTTGGCCATGGAGATCCCTCCCCCTATCCAAGCTTCAGAACCTCCCCTGTTACTGAACAAGCCCTTCACTCCACTCTCTTCAATGGCTACTCCCCTGCTCCTGGCATTTCTCCTGCAAGGAGGTCTGGTGGACTCCAATCACTCTCTCTTCTTTTTTATTCAATCATTGTTTGTGCATTTTAGTAATCTTAATTTGGTTGCTCTTTTTTCTCGATTGAGATATTTCTGTTCGTTGCGCTTGCTTGTATTTAATGGTCTTTGAATTGTAATGTGTTCATTTTTGGGGCAAGAAAAATTGAAACAATTTATGATTTGGAGTTAAATTATGCTTTAGGATCAATAACCATGGATGGTTTTCGAGGGTAATTGAACAGGGCTGTTGCAGAATACCTGAGTGATGATCTTCCCTACCAGTTGTTTTTCTCACTGCAGGTGGAAGTCAAGCAATTGATATCACATTAACGGTCCTGACCCGGCCCGGTGCCAACATACTGATTCCTATCCGTTTTACGAAGCACGTGCTTCTTTCAGCAAACTTGAGGTCCGTCATTTTGATCTTCTTCCCGACAAAGGTTGGGAGGTTGATCTTGATGGTGTAGAAGCTCTAGCAGATGACAATACTATTGCCATGGTTGTAATAAACCCCGGGAATCCCTGTGGAAATGTTTTCACATTCGAGCATATGCACAACGTAACTAGGATTGTTGATTTGTAAAGGGATTTGAATTTTGAAAACGACATGATCACTTTTGGTTTTGAAGATTGCGGAGACTGCAGAAAGGTTGGGGATTCTTTTGATCTCGGATGAAGTTTATTACCATATTGTTTTTGGGATTCCAATGGGAGTTTTGGGATCAGTCGCCCCTGTGGGATCAATTTCAAAGAGGTGGCTCGTTCCTGGTTGGCGGTTCGGCTGGATTGCTGCTACGAGTTCTTAAAAAATCGGGGGTTTGATCTTCTGTTCTCGATTCTCTTGTTGTTTATCCCTCTACAATGAACATGTTCAAGCATATGTTTTATTGAATACACTGAAATTAAGAGTAATGAGTGTCGTGTTGAGTGGATGATTTTCTTAATCCTGATTTAAATTATAAAATTTAAGCTGGTTTACGTTCAGATAATTGAATCCATTCAGAGATATCTTAGCATCTCAGCTGATCCTGCAACTCTCATCCAGGTACATTATAAAGCTAAAATGCTTTTGTAATATAATATTATTGCTTCAAAAATCGAATTCGTTAATGCAGGGTGAATAAGTAGTTTGAATTCTCGTGGAGTTGTAAAAGAGAGATAAAAAAGGAGAACATGTACTTATCTTTACAAACTTAAACTTTAAAATAGTAAGTTCACATGATTACCTAAAGTTAGAAGGCAATCACGAGGAGAAAATTGTTCTGTTTTATATAATGGATTGTTGAAAGTGCGGACAAGCAATAGCTTCAATGAGATTTTCTTGCTTCACCAGTTCAATAGTTGGGCTACAAAGATTTTCGGCGATAGTAGTGACAAGAGAATGAAGTTCATTTGGGCTCGTTATGATTCATATTTGTCGACGTATAGATAGCCCTAATCTACTAATGTGGCCTCTTAATTTTCTTCTTGAATATGCATACTGCCTCCAGGGTGCCGTTCCTGAAATCCTCGAGCAGTCAACTGAAAAATTCTTTTCGAAAACCAACGAGACCCTTAGAAAAGCTGCAGAGGCTTGTTATGCTACAATTAGCGAGATCCCTTCCCTCACGTGCCCACTCAAACCGGAAGGAGCTATGTCTACCATGGTAAGGCTCAAGTAGAAAGTTCAACGTATTTTTCAATCGACAAAAACTTGTATACATGTACAATCCATGCGCATTCATTATTTATAAGGATTTTTCACTGAAAAGTATTAGTTGTTAATTGTTGCTGGTGTATAAGAGTGTTACTCTTCCTTATTTTCACGGTTCTGCCCTGTACTTTTGCAGATACAAATAAACCTTCCAATGTTTAAAGACGTGAAAGATGATATGGATTTTGCTTTCAAGCTTGCCAGAGAGGAATCAGTTCTTATTCTACCAGGTTAATGCTACATAACACAATGAACTATGTATCATTTTAATGTGTTGGTTAAAAAACCTCAACTCTGATTATGCATGCCAAAGAGGTGATCATATATGCCAACATATGATCGATCTACTAAAAAAACGAGACGTTTATGCTTTACAGGATCGGTGTTGGGACTAAAGAACTGGTTGCGCCTCAGTTTCGCCGTGGAGCTTGCTAGTCTCGAAGACGGACTCGACAGAATAAAAGCTTTTTGTTGGAGGCATTCCAAGGAGTAGAAGCATTTGTGTTTCAGTATCGCAAAGGCTGCATATTTTTTGTTCTAAACTTTTCTGTTCCATCTTATATTTCACTCTTTAAATCCTTGGCCTATGTATGTTGTAATGAAATAAGATTTGAGACACTTTTCTTCGACTTAATTAATAAATCCTCATCTTTGTCCCTGTAAAATTTAATTTGGGGTTAGAATATGTTGTCACAGTGTCTCTTTTTTAAGTTCTCTTGGAGTCAGAAAAGCAACGTGAATTCCATTCAATTTTTGACTCATTACAAATTTTGTATATATTTATTCATTTAGAATTTGTTGTGTATGGTAAATGAAAATCATAGATATTATATGGGCTTAATTGCAAATTGGATTATGAATTTTCATAAAATTGTGGTTTAATTTAACACCTTAGATAATTGCAAATTAATCTTAAATTTTAGCTACTATTAAAGTTTAGCCTGCAAGCACCGTTCCTTTTACTTGTAGAAGACACGTGTGACATGACATATACTTCTACCAAATCATGTTGTTTTATATGAATTTTTTATTTTTTCATAAACAAATATTCAAGTTTTATAGTTGAAGAAATTTAAAAAATAAAATTAACGCCACTAAAAACAACCTTGTGAAATAATTTACAATCTCTTTTTATATCATACATTAAAAAATCACGAAGATACTCAGAACCATAAACAACACTAAAAAATTAACTCTGCTAAATTTCATGCTGATCAAAACTATATATGTCTTACTCACACAGAGTACAACTGATTTTTCTTATCTAAAAGTTTAATGAATGAATAAAAATTAGGTAATGGGATTACATTGTGCAGTTTTAGGTTTGCAACGGGGGAGGTGAAATTAGCGAAAGAAGAAAATGGGAGATGACACTGTCTACGATATTAGGGCAATTAATATAAGGGACATTATATATTGGTTTAAAATATTTGCACATATATATATATTTGCATAGAAGTGTATTTTTCATTTACACAGCATCAATTTATAATTAGTGTCATTTTTTGAATTATTTTGTAATTTTTTCATAATATAAAGTTGAAAAAATTCCTTTTTTTTTAATTCTTAAAAGTGAAAACTTGTTTTTTGTTTTAATTCATACTAACTCCATATATTAAAATATTGCAGCACTTTTGGTAACATAATATTTAAGAAAAAGAGTAATGAGTAGAATATATAGGGCGAAGATTTAAAGGAATATTTCGTTTTGTAGGTATGCAAACTTTTGTGGGATAAACTAAAGAAAAATATGACATGATGATATTTAAAAATTAATAAAAAAATAGTTTAATTATAAAATAATGTCGCTTGATAGAGATTTTGCCACGTCACACGTCATGTCATTATTGTCATCCACGGACAGAAAGAAAACTGCCCACAAGATTAAATTGTAATAATAATTAAATTTTATGATTTATTTGTAATTATTCAAAATTTTAAATTATATCACAATTTTATAAAAGTTCATGAGTTTTTTATACAAGTTTTTATTAAATAATTAGAATAGTTCTTTTTTGTTTTTGTGTACACAGCTTAAAGTGATAACAATAAAAATTAGGGGTTGCAACTTGTAATATCAATTAAAAGTGTATCGTTTATATGATATGTTTAACGACTATTAATTAATCTAGTTAGTTATATTACAGTTCGTTGGTTAGTTTTTAAATAAGTGTTTATATGTTGGACTTGTAATTCTTATTTAAATAAAAGAATGATGTTTATCACATATTAGTCATAAATAAAAGATGAGATTTTCTAATGCTATTTAAAAGCTTAAATGTCTTGTTCCAAAGTACATTGATCACCTTCTTGTGTATAATTTTAGATAAAAAAAATTCCGTTTGAGAAAAGTGAAAAATTATGTAGGCTTGCAATATTTTAAGGTGTGAAATGAGAGAGAAAAAATTTATGTGTTTGTACAAATTTTTCATACAACGATACTTCTTTTGTGGCATGTGATTTTTCTTTAATTTTGGAGTTTCCATGATAAATCGTTATTTTATTTCTTCATTTTATTTTCATTATTCCATAGAACTTTAATTTCTCAAGAATATCATACATCTAATAGTGAAATATAAAAGTAGAACACCAAAAGTTTTTTATGTTCTGAATATTCTTTTGTTTTATCATATTATTTTTTATTTATTTTTGTTCGACCTTCGATTAATCAATTTTCCAATATCATACATGCTACATCTAACTAGCAAAATACAAACTTTAAAAAGAATTAGTGGAATACAAAGTATAAAGGCAAAATTATTTGCATACGATATCATTTAACATCTCAAAGTTGTAATAAGGAAAATGACAATAATAATAATAATAATTCCATTTTTATTAGAAAAGGATAATAAATTAATAATAATAAAAAAAGGTCCTAAAGTCAAATTTAACGTTAACAAGCCCTAACCGTTAAAGGAGAGGGTACCCACTCCCGCCGTTAAATGTTAAAAAAGTCATCTCCAACGGCTATCCGTGCCTAAACCCTTCCATTTCAAATACACAAAAACTTCCTCTTCCTATCATCAAATTCCTCCACAAATTTAGCCCATATCCATGGCTTCTACACCACCGCCTCAGTCGTCGGAGCCCCAGACCCGACCCAAATCCACATCAAGACTCTCAAAGCTCCGCCGTCACATAGAAGAAAGCGGGTCGCCGATCCCTCAACTCTCTCTTGAAATAGTGCCTTGTTCGCCCAAAATCACAACTCCATCCCCCGCATCAACGATTTCACCCAGACCCCCTTACACCCTCCCCCTTCGCGAGCTTCTAATGCTATCCCCTTCCCCCCTTAAAAGATCCAAAACCCGATTGCCCGACATGGCTGATGATGCTGCAGCAATTGAGGGCTGTGGGGTTAGAAAACGAGTCAAGAATAGGAATTCTGCGTCTTTGTGCGGCGCGTCTCCGAGGGGAGTCCGTAGATCGAGACGAAAAGTGGAGCAAGATGTGAGGGAGGACAGGGAAATTGGGGAAGAAATCGTGGTTAAGCCTAAAAAGAAGAGGGTTTCGGACAAGTCTAGGAAGGATAAATCGATTTCAGCTCTTGCAGTTGCATCACAGAGTATGTATCAGTTTTGATTACTTTATTGCTAATTGACATTGGGTTTCTCTCTTCTTGGTATTTGATTTGATACATGGGGTGTTTATTTGGGATTTAGGGACAAGCGACGGCGATGGTTACAATCTTGATGCGATTGGTGAGATTATAAATGATTTAGTAATGTGGAAAGATGTCTCAAAATCGAGCCTTTGGTTTGGTTTTGGGTCGCTCTGTTTCTTGTCTTCTTGTTTTACAAAGGGTGTTAACTTTAGGTATGTCCTTAACTAGAAATTTTCTTTTAATTATTTTTGCTAGATATTTTCTTGAAATTTGCCTAAATAAACTTGTTTAAAATGATTTTGAAGCATTTTCTCATTCCTATCTCAAGTGGGACTTCTGTTCTTAGGATTGTCCTTCTTCTCCAACACAATTCGTCAAAGGTATGAATGATCAGTAAGCAGTTTAAGTATCATATTATGTTGCATTCGATCCTTTCTCGTATAGTTAATTATGCTGCATTTTTTTGAGCAATCCACAGAGAAGCAACTGAGACCAAGCGTGAATTCAAGTTGAGCGAAGATGATATACTGAGAGTCGGCCGATTAATACTTCCAGCTGCAAATCTAGTGATTTCGAAAGCGAGACGAGTCTTTTCAGGAGAACCAGACATGACCCTTAAAGTAGATTTTGATTACTCAATTGATCTCGAGTCAAATTTTGTGTCTTAATCTGAAGATTAAATTGCTGATTATTTGCTAATTTTAGGTAGTTCCAGTGTTTCTAGTGGGAGCAGAGTATGGTCATATCATTACCCTATGGAGATTATGTGCTCTTGGTAAGCTCATAAATAATCAAATAAATCCACCTGAAATTCTTGATGTCCAACTCAGTTTGCTTTTTCCAATATTGAGCAGGTTTCTTTATTAGCTTCACGGCCCCAAAATTATACTCTTGTTACTCTTCTCAGCTATCCAAGAAAGGTTTGTGGGATGCCCCTCTTTGATCAATTCAGACACTCGTAGTATTTCATTTTTAGAAGTAGATATACATGGGAGAAACGAAAGACCTCGTCTGATGTTGAACCGAATTCTGCTAAAACAGTTGAATATATGAAACGTTGGGCGTTGGAAACATGGGGAAGCTGCACCCACAAGAAGATTGTTGCTGCATCATCAGTGACGGCGTTCTGGAACCTATCTTCCATTAGAACCAGAATATTTGCTGGTATGAGAATGATATCTTAGGTTGTCTTTTTTGTTTGCTTCTTCAACTATAGTACCAACCATCTCTTTGAACCCCATCAATTGCTTGTTGAGGTTTCATCATCTTTTAAAGACAGAGAGTGGTAAATGAATTTACTACATTTTCCATTGTGCAGCGTTCTTGTGTCTTGTGATACTCAGATATCGCAGACAGCATTCAGAAGTATCAAAGGAGGAAGAAACAGCAGAAGGAAAACAGCAAAATACAGAAGCAGCAGCAGTGGTCAAGGAGAAACAAAGTCTGGGAAAGCAGCAACAACAAGAAGAAAAGGCGGCATTAGTCGCTCTAGAAACTGAATTCAAAAAGTAACCAACACTAATGATATGTAAAGAACCATTTTTTCTTCTATTCCTCAGTCTGTTTTCTCTTCCTTCAAATTGATGTTTTTCTACGCTACTACATAAGATTAAGAAGCAGCTCCTTAAAAATATCTGAGTATCATCACTTCATTGTCTAACTTTGAAAAAACCTTATTTATTTTATTTTATTTACTCGGTAATTGATAAGCTAATAAATTTTAACTAGTTCTCTTGGAAAATAATATATTACAAAAATTCACAAATTATGTGTGAACTTGTGTTGAGTTTTACAACTGCGGAATATTTAAAATATTCAAACTCAATGTAATCCAGGTTTGCACATAATTCCCTTGATAAAACTCTCTTACTTTTATTACTTCTTCTTGGATTTGACAATATAGATTCGTTGTCATTGGCAATCTGGGTCATCCATATGAAATTTTTAATTATATGAAATTACATTTTGTAGGTACCTACAATATGGGATTTGGATCTTTTCAAAATTAAGTAAATACATTGTTAGATTTGAATCCTATGTTGCACAAAATCAAGACAATCTTTTACAGGTCAAGATCCGAATCTCCATAATGTGTCAACACAAAAATGACGACCATTTATCAGTGATTTTGGATAATGAAAAAGCTACATTTTACACAATTTCGATGTACAAGCGTCGATACTTGATAACCGCCGATGCCCCAAATAGCCCAAACTCCTTATTTGGGCTGGAGAGTGCACAATGCCATCATGCCAATGAATCGCACACTCGAGTTTACGAAGCCAGTGCAGTAGATCAAAATTACAAAATTATTTCATACATATGTCCCAAAAATAATTTCACATGAAAGGAGAAATAGAAACCTAACGCCGTGGCTTCAAAGAGAGCCAACACTTCCATTATGCATCATCACAACCTGGAATAAGCAACAATCCATAAACAAACATATTTTCCACAAAACTAACACCACAGCTTCAACAGACTTATAACACATTCCACCCCTCAGTTCTTTCAACTGTAAACAAGTAAAACGATAAAAGTGTTTTTTTAAATTGAAAATAAAAGATGAAAAATGTTGACATCGGGTACATAAAATCTTCTAAATATCACACAATCAGAAAGGGAACGTTGCTTGAGATGCTGAAAAATGGTACTGATCACAGGTCATCATTGCAATCTGATAAATGTGGGAGGGAGGATCAGTAAAAAAAGCATTGAATACACATACAATTTGGGAATAGAGTAGTTAACTCTACATATGAATAACACAAGCATCTCATGCCTTGATTACTAAATTAAACACCAAAAACCAGAGAAATTATGGTATTTACACACTGTTATTTTAAAAGAAAACGCAACATTCAACAAGTCCTCTCTTCCTAAGCACAGTATTGTGGCCCTTCTCCAGCTGAATAGAAACTTTCTTCACTTCCAAAGTTCATGACACATCAACAGCTGATTCAATAATAATAGAATATAATTCCAAATCAGGATTGGCTTTGCTTTAGTGTGGTGTTAACTACTATATGCTACAGCTAATAAGTAAACATTTTAATCTAACACCATACATGAAATTTAGGAGCAAACAAGAAGATTCGAGACATGGATTATAGCGCAAGAAGAAAATAGATGGATAGGTACAAGATTCTACAAATGAGAGTTCATCCAACTACTATAATCAGGAAAAGCCTTTATTCATGTAAAAACGTGCAAAATGTCTAATCCAAATTAAGCATTGTCATCTTGTAGGTATGTCCTAAGAGATAAACCAAGTAACCGCTCTTTGCTTCTCCATCTTCACTTAGTCTTGTCAAGGCCTACAACAGGAAGAATGAAAATAGGGACTTCTTTATCAAACTGAGGATATATACGAACATTGAAGATAGATATCTAATTATCTTCATACTGAACAAGGATAAAAAAAAGAAATCCATGAAACTGGGGGTCATATATATTGCTCTCATATTCTAGAAACATAACCTCATCACTAGAAGATTGACAGGTGAGGACTAGGAGGATATAGAAGGAACTTGTTTCAGTTACTATATTGGCTAAAGTTTATAGACAACAGGTGCTATAAGGGTTCAGACGGTTGAACACTCTCATATGAAAAACTCACCGGAGACATGAAAGGTGGACAAGGTCAAGAGAGCATTACATTGCTAGATACCTAGTCAAGAAGAAATGGCCATTGGTTAGGCAACCCATCAGCATTTACCAATTTTAAGTAGTACTGTAAGGAAAACTCAGTTGAGTCCTAGACTTCTAATGGAAGAAGACGAAGGACCAAAGCATAAAATTCTAAATATATCTCTTCGAGGAGAACTGCTTGAATTAGATATAGAGTATATGGTGGCCAGTTGTATAGCAGATGATTAAAGGAAAGCCACATCCCAACATATAAAAGATTTTGACCATATGATATATGACAGTCATTTGCCCCTTTCAAGTATTTGTAAACTCAAGAATCCTTCTTTAACAACTAAAATCATGGAACTTAAATAGCAACATGGAGAGACTGACTACATTGGCTACTCATGTGCATCAGTGTATGCTAGAAACAATCCCTATCCATTCGTCTCTCCAATCACACAGAAGGAAGTAATAAGGGTAAAGAATTATGAATAGAATAACCAAAGCATTTGCCAGGGATGAAGTACATGCCATAAATTCTGTAATAATATTTATGTTCTATATTGTCCCAAAACGTGGTTCTATATTTACTTTTTAAGCACGGGGGGACATATTTGATATTACAGGTGTGAATCAAGGAAGGAAATCAAACTTGCAGTTCCTCACTTACTGGCTCACTTAAAGAAACAATGGAGCCTCACAAAGCAATTAACACCAATTTTAAGTGATTATATTAAATATATTAAAAATACGAAAAATCCAACTCAAAGGGAAAACCATTTAAACCAAAGCGGACCTAACCAAATATGTATAAGTTAGCATAGGCACAGACACTAGACAACCTTAGATTACGGATGTAAAAGAATCAAATAATTTTGTTTCAGTTCAGTATTCATATTCATAATTCATACATAAAAATTTGAATTGAATACAAATTTTTTTGATTCAAAAAGTATTTGAATTTGTATATACATAGTTAATTTAATAATAATATCTATCATTTTAAAAAATCAGATTTTTTTGAAAAGAATATATAAGTTAGAAATAAAATTCAGAATTAACTACCCAAATACCATCAAATAATTCGATTACCACTTTTGAATCAAATTTAAAATTTGAAGCTTGACCGAATACTAATATTCAAATAGCTTGTTGAATGAAATCTAATATTGTAATATTTTCCTCAATAATTGAAGTACAAAAAAAAAAACTTTTTGGGCCCAAAACGACACTGCTTAACTTTATAGAGTTAAAAAAAACTGTAAGCCTGCTGAAAAATTTCAATGATTTTGATTTACAGTACAAAAGAGTTAAAACCAGTCCAGGATTATGATAATATCTTTAATAAACCTTTTAGGTCTTGAATCCCTTGATTGCCCTCAACCTAGAAAAAAGATTAAAATAACAAAGTTAAAATGTCAAAAATTAACTTCAAATTAAGTTAGAACATAATATATATGTATTTATATTAGTTTGCCTAGGCTCTCGGTGCCAGTCAAGCACCCGAATTGCGCTCTAAATAGATGAATGCGTATGAAAACCCTAGATAGATGAACACACGAATCTAAAAATCTTACAAGACAAACTTAAATGATTTAGCTGACAGTTCACTTAATACACGTAAATTCAAGGGGAAAAACTCATAAAAGTGAACTGCACAGTACCTTCCGGGAGCCAACCAAAACCGCATCGAGAGACGGTGAGCATTGAAGTCATCAATGCCGAGGCAGTAACGGTGTGGAATGGCTGCATCGACTCCAAACACGCACTCAATTCAGCGGGGGATCTGTCGAATTAATTTCACAATGGGGAAAAAAAAAAGGAAAATGAGCTTCAAAAACAAAATCGATATCAAATCACTTGGTTGTTTTAAGCGTAATTAGAATTGTATATGGAGAGGGTAGAGATACCGGAGGATGCGAGGAGCGAGTAGAGGAGTTCTGGAGGGAAGGCGGAACGTAGATGACGGAGCAGGCTTCGCCTGGGAGGCTAGCTTCGTTGCGGCGTTACGGACGGTTGACGACCGGAGAACGGATCTGGCGGCGGAGAAAGACATTTCCTTTTCGAGCTGATCTCGAAATTTGAGTGAGAGAGAACTGCAGGCAGTGGTGTACTGAAAATTGGAAGGGTTTTGAAGCTAAAACCCTACCCACAAAGGGAGTGTTTGGATGCGCTAAACTAATATATCTAAAAATAGATTTATTACTTAAAAGTACAGAATTCTAAAACATTAAAATGGCACGTAAAAAAAAGAGTATGTAAATATTAAATTTAAAAAAAAAAAATAATAATACTCCATATTTTATTAGTTTTTGTAAATGAAGAATATTTTCCTTTTAAACATATTAGTTATTCTCCCGTGCGATGCAAGATGCACGGCTAATTTTCATAATATTTTAATATGAAATAAAATGTATTACAAATCTAAACTAAGTTTATTCTGCTATTCAACTAATTGTTATTTATTATTTTTTTAAATTTTTTGTTAATAAATAGTTTATGTGAGATAATATATGTATAAGTATCTCATAATTTTTTATTTAATTATATATATTTATATTATTTTTTAAACTAACAAAAGAGTAAAATTTAAAAATAATATTTAACATTGAAAATACTAATAAAGTTTTCTTAAATTCAAATAGTCAACTATATATCAAAATCAATAAATAAATAATACTCCCTCTGTCCCAAAGAAACTTGCAAGTTTTCCTTTTCGGGACGTCCCAGAGGAACTTGCAGACCCAAAAAAGGAAACTCTTTTATAAACTTCACCCTCACAATATCTACATATTTACACAAAATGCCATTACTTTTTCACTTTTTGGGCCCACATTACACTCAATCCAACTAACTTTTTCACTTTTTACATAAAATTTTACCAAATTAACCCTCAGAACACTACTTTTTTTTACTTTATTCTACTTTCTTCTTAATTTGTGTGCCCCTCCTCCCTTGCAAATTGCTCTGGGACGGAGGGAGTATTAAAGTAACAAAATTAATAATGTAGATTTGAATTTTATTTTATATAGAATATGAAAGTGAATTAAAATTTTTAAAAAAGACAACTAATTTGTATAATGGAAGAGATGCACCAATTAAAATTGAATAAGAGTTTACACCTTTAATATGTACTCTATTGTGGAGAAAGTCACTGTTGTGTTTATGTGTGTGTGTATATATATATATATATATATATATATATATATATATATAATTTGAATATTTTAAAATAAAAGTGTATAGAGAAATTGAGGTTGATTTCCAAATAAAAGAGATAAAAGATAAATTTCGTCTAAGATTCTTTAAAGTATGATGCGGAA
>JAPKLY010000017.1:1450880-1504049 GCA_026898435.1 Prunella vulgaris | reverse complement strand
TATATATATATATATATATATATATATATATATATAAATTGAATATGAAAAAAATACTTTAGAGTAAAATGCATGAAATTTTATTTTTGAAATAAGTTAAAATATTGAAATATAATTTGTTTAAAATACATTGATGTCATTATGAGTTCAATCGGGACTTGTATATATTTTGCAAAAAAATTGAAAAACCACTTAAATATGCATTGATGTCATTATAAGTTGAATTATGATTTATTTATATTTTGCAAAAAAATTGAAAAGTCACTTAATTAAATAAGGTTAGCTTTTTTAAATTTTAATGGATCTTTTCAAATTTCTCATTAACTAAATTTAATTATATCATTAAATTAAATAATAATGTTAATAATTTTGGAAAGTAGGTTATGAATTTAAAAAAGTTTCCAAAAAAAGAATAAGATTTTGTTATTATATAGTTATAGATGGTAGTAGAATCGAACGTTCGAATAAAATAATATAAAAGTAAAATTAAGACGAAAAATAATAATAATTTAATGAAATAATAATATATAGTCGCGTCATTGTTCAACAGAAAAAAATCATCCAAAAAATGTGTTTACATGGTAGTAGATATATTTTTTAAAACATAAAAATGTAAAAATAAAATAATCTTGTCCAAAAGAAATTAAGATATTTTTAAACGAGAACAAACAATACAAGTAAATATAATTTTCAGATTTAGTAAATATTTTTATAGTTAATACAAGTAAAACATAGCATAAATCATCATATACTCATCGTTGTATTATTTAATCAAAATTTAGGAAATAAGATAATTACGAAAGTACATACTAGACAAGAATTTGAAAAAAAAAAATACAAGATTATTATGAAAGCGAATTGTCAACAAGAATTGCCGAAGAAGAAAATAGATATGGTTTACAAAATAATTTGTTAAAATTTGGCAAATAACTCATAGGTAATTGGTGCACTATACACTAAATCAACAATTAAGACATTTTTCAATATAAATAACCTCAACTGTTAAGTGAATTCATCTACTTAGACGAGATGCACATGGGAGTGACTCAGAATTTCTCATAGTTGGAATTATAGCGTAATCAATAAAAAAAAAATCCAAATTGGTGTCAAAAGTTGGAACAGCTGCTATTTCACAGCAAGCACCATTTTAGAGCTCGTAAGAATTTATATCCATACAAAAACAATATAATTTTCACACAAAATTATATGCACGTCAGAAAGCTTCCAACATATGTTTCCAACGAATTCTCTCTAAAAGACACATGAGACAGATCACTTAGACAACCTTCATATGGGAGTGATTACACTCGGTTGAAAACTCTACCTAAAGCTACTGGGGATGAGCCAACACAGCATGTTATACATTTAGGTTTGGTTTCACGACGGCGTCCAAATTTCCGGTCACATAATATCTCCTCAGCGTCTGGATCAATGATCTTCTCAATAATGTGGGCAAAAACAATACAGGAGGGAGACAAAACATCATTCAATTTCTTGGATGATTCTTCTTTTACGTAGTGGCTTCATTGGAATACTTCCTGGCGCACTGTGAGCTCTCCTCCTCTCATCTTTCTTTCTTTGAGCATCCGTCATGATACGACGAAGAGAAACTGCTTTATAGATTGCTTTTGGCAAGTGTCTGTGCCTGTTAACCATCACAATTAACAAGGATTAAATTTTGTTAACCTACATAAGAAATGCAGTATTTGGGTGTTGAACTAGAGGTCAATAATTCGTTAAGAATCGTATATCCCAAAATGTTTGCTAAGGGGAAGATGCTACTCCTTGAAAGTACTTGGATTCAATTCGTATATCTACAGGGACTTGCATATAAATCAATACGCTGGAATATAGGATGTACCTGACAATGCGCTTAACCTCAGGTAGATGCTTGTAACGATTCTTGACGGCCTCCAGGTATTCGTGCTTTTTCTGCTCTCTTGGCAATAGCTGACAGGGTTGCAATGATCCAGTAATAACAGTCAGTAGGATTAGTTCAAGTTTTTCAATATCACCAAGAAGACAAAGACATATTAAAACTAAGTTATGTCATTATTAATGAATGGGCTAAGTTATGTCATTATTAATGAATGGGCAACTTACAAGAACTACCCTTTAGGATCTTAGGTTGTGTTTGGATTGAGGGATTTGGGCTACAAATCCACAATTTAAATTCATTTCACTTGTTTGGGTAAGATTTCCAAATACTTAGCTCTAATCCTAATTCAAATTGGAAAATTTTAAATACTTAGTAAAATTGTGTCATTCGAAATTCACGGATTCTTAAATCCATTCATTTTCAAATCTCTGGATTTCAAATGACTCTATCCAAACCAACCTTAATTAATTGATAGGTTCTATCTTTCAAGCCCTGGGTTTATAGTTTTCTATCTTCCATGTCTTCAATCGATAGAAAAAATCTTTTATAGGTTCTATCTTTCAAGCCCTGGGTTTATAGTTTTCTATCTTCCATGTCTTCAATCGATAGAAAAAATCTTTTTAAGCCCTAAATTGATAGTTTTGCCATCTTTTACACCCAGAATTGACGTTCTTTTTATTTATTTATAATTAGATTAGATCTAAGAGAAGCTTTTGTGATGTCCTTTTACAAAATAGTTTGGCTGCACACCATTAGTATTTACTACTGGGCGTATGCAACAAAACCTAATCATTCAGTTCACCCCCAACCCTAGACTTCCCTGGTCTCTCTTCCCTCATAAATTGGGGGTGGTGGGTGGGGAGAATTAATTCCTTGTTATACAGAAAAACCTGTCCGTGCAAAAGAATGAAGGTTCTACCATAAATTGAAATGCATTGCGGGTACACAAAATGAGGATAATGATAGGACAAGAAGAGATCCATACCACTCCAAGTTGCTCAGATGCTTTAGCCTTCCAAAGTCGAAGGTTAGTATCATCACTTCCAGAGAGAACATAACTTCCATCATAAGTGAACTTAACACAAAAGACCCTGTAAAAATGAATGTTGTATTAGGACACATTTAATTTAAAATTTAGAAATAAACAATTGACATGTGATGTTATAAGCCACGAGTTCAATTGAGTAATGATTTTTGACAACAAAATAATGCCAAAGCAACCACATCATCATATAGAGGGACCTTAGCATTGTTTTCGGTTTCTATGCACACCTTTGCATTCTCTTTGTGTGATAAATTTCTCGGCTGTGACCACCGTTGTATTGGAATATTCTAACCTGCATGATGCAACATACAGTGACACCAAAAGATATGTATCAGAAATATAAATATATGTTATAACATATACAAAGGGAAGAAAGATGCCTGGAACTCACAGTTCTATCATAAGATCCAGTTACAAATTCACGACCACTTGGTGAGTAATCAATGTCCATTCTACAAAATAAGCATGTAAATTAGGAATCGCTGATACATTCACACCTCAAAATGTAGTTACTACAAAAGACCATTGCCGTATACTTACACTGCAGAAACATGGTCTTTGTGTACACATCTCGCCTCGTCCAATTTACGAACATCATAACTGTAGCAATTGCAATCTTCATTTGCCTACAATAATAAGATAAAAAACCATAATCATGCAGGACATGATTTAACTGGGAATATCAGCTCCTGGCTTATACTGCATGCATTTATTATGGAATGAAATACAGTAAATACGAGCAAAGCATGTACAAATAGTAATATATAAGGGTATGTTTGGTTCGTAAGATAAAAGTATCTATCCGTAAAAAACATGCATATTTTTTACGGATAAATACTTTTATCTTACGAACAAAACATACCTAAGTGAACGGATATTCCATCCATAAACAGTATAGACTTCTTTGTTTTCAGTTGGTAATTCCGACTATAAATGCTTGAATTCTTTCAAAAAGCCTCGCCAATCTTTGGTTAAACATCCTAATCAAACAAGGGATTGGAAAAATCAATTAATTTCACAATTGGCTTACAGCTGTAAAGTTCATCGGCTCCATTGGATTCCACGCTATAGAATTAGTTTTTGTCTGTCAAAGAGGAGAAATGATACATAGGATAAGTGTTTATAAATTATACTGAATCACCTAAACACAAATAAACATGGCCAAGCAGAAATTATTAGAAGCAAGGATGAACAAACACGGCATGCCCATGTTTGTACAAGATTTAAAATTTTTGCAGCTTCCTACAAAACAATTTTGAAATGTTCTTTTCTTCAGCAATACAAAACCCATATACCAAGATAAGAGATCATGAAAATGATTACTATGCAGCATTCACTTGATATTTATTAACTTAGCAATTACATGATGCATCTTCTTCTAAAAGGTGTATTGACACAAGCTAGTTCTCATTTTTCCTTAGATGGCCAAACAGACATGCAGCCCCAAGTTGAAACATAACCGCAGATTCCATGAGAAATGGAATTAAAGCATTCAATTATGGAGTATGGACAGATTGCTCAACTAGAGTTGCACCAATATCTTCATACCATCTTTACCATTTCCTCCATTCACAAATATAAAATACCTAGTCTCAAGCTCAAGGTACCCACTAACAATTAGTCAAATGTGCATGTTTAACATTCTGATAAAGAACATATTCATATCAACATAAGCTATAACAACAGACGGTTTAAATTACATGAATAATAATGAAGGTTTGCAGATGATCAAACAATTTAAGTTCCTCACCTAAAGCTTAAAATTAAATCATATTGATATTATAACTCATAGAAAGCATCACTAGTAAAGCCAACGTGGATTCAAACCATCTGTTGCTTCAGCATTAAAAACTGTGTGCCTTAGCCTACATTTCATAACAAACTATATCACTCAAGAGACACAGGCATTTAGATGTAGCTAGTTCACGAAAGTACTGGAGTATTTCTAAATCAAATTAAAAGTGACCAAATTATGATAATAAAATAAAATTGATACTCACTCTCATAATAATCTTTCTTGTAGGGGATGACAACCGTAAATCATATATAGCAATACTTCGATCACTGCAATTTGAACATGTAAAAGGTGAAAAAATTATTAAACATAGCAGCCTAGCTCATACAACAATAATATTCAGTGTGTGCAAAATAAAATAGGTACATGGTTTCAAAAGAAGATATCTACTGGTTCACTGCAGAAGGGTTAATTAAAAAACCCTTTATTGTTTAAGATTTGTAGATTGTGAATGTGAATTTAATAGTTGCAGTATATATCTTCCGTGCATATCAACATGAGCTATTAACTTGGGCTTCAATTCAAGAAAAATGCAGACCTGGCTGATGTTGCCAATACATTTGGTTCTGCTGGATTAAAACGCACAGATATAACTGTATCTTTGCCCCATTCAAAACTGTTGATAGGTTGAGACCTGATTGAAAAGAGAACCACAATTTGTTGGAAACCTACAAATATCCCAATTGCAACAGAAGATTCTATAAGATATTCATATGAAACCTGTTGTGGTTCCATATATCTACTTGAGCTCCCGCTGTAGCAAAAAGCTCACCATCCCATTGGTGATCAACAGCCCTAAAAGGAATTATAGAAAGCACAATCAAATGACATACTCAAAATCAAAAGACATTAAGATATTACTCGTGGAAGCAAATGAAATTTACCAGAAGGCATTTTTCCAAGTATATACTGCTAGTTCCTGCCAGAAAACCAAATCAATGTAATTGTTCAGACAAATAGAAGATTAACCAAGCAACTAGACTGCCACAATCAAACAGATAAATGAGGAACCACAAACCTTGGATTCACTATCCATCGAGATATCAGACGCCATAAGAGAAGAAGTGGGAGCATTCCATAGCCTAACACTGGAAAGTGGAAGTCAATTAAACGTCATCAGACAAAAACACAATGTAGACTCAAAATCAACTCCACACATATTGAGATAAGGGCTCACGTCGAATCAGTCCCACATGACACAAGAACACGACCATCCGTTGATACTGTCAGACCTCGTACTGCACCTTGGTGACCAGAAAACTGACACACTGTCCGCCTGATGCCATTAATTTGAAAAAGGTTTATCCACATACTCAACACACATATATATAGGTGATTTTTCTAAAATTTGCCAAAAAAAAAAAAGAAGAAGAAGAAGGCAAACAAACACGAAGAGGGTTTATTGGTGCTACCTAGATGCCAAATCCCAAAGACGAATATCTGCATATGAAACACAGTAGAAATTTTTTAGTACTCAAATGATACAATAAATACAGGAAAATCATCTCAAAATCCTCAACATATATAAAGATAATTCAAAGATCAAGTAACCAACACTAGGCTCAAGTACTAGTATTCGATAGCTTGGGGGGGCCCCCCCCCCCAAAAAAAAAAATTCCATCTAAACAACCAAGTAATAACAACTTCTAGATATCATTGTGTTCAAATACCAAACTATAAAATCTCAGAAACAAAAAAAGAAAGAACGAAAAGGAGTATACCTCCGTCCATGGAACCAGAAAAAACCCTCTTTAAACTACTTGGGTCCGTAGCCATAGAAGAGATTGCATCAATATGTCCATCCATTGCCGCAATAAAAGGCCGAGCAAAAATCTTACCAAACAGATAAAAAGGCAACAGTTACATTCATTTACTCATTGAACCCTCAAAATTTAGGAGAAATTTATAAAAACGTCACAGCAATAAAAATTAAACATCCAGATATGTGGAGACAGAGGTACCTTATCTAATTTAGCTGCATTAAGAGCACGAACATACTCGACAGATTTTTCTTGGGTTCGAAGAGTAGGATCGAAATTACGATAAACTCTCTGCAAAAAGTCCAACAATCTTATTTTCCACCATCACAAAACAGAAAATACGGTAGCATTAAGCACGAGCTTGAGACAGACAAACCTGAAGGTCCTGGCTTCGTTCTCGAGTGAATTCATCAGTAGAGCGAGAAATTACTTTCACCTTCATTGCGTGAATATTCCGAGTCTGAAACAAAAGCGCGAGAACAAAAGCTTTAAACCCTAGGGAGAATCTAAACCCTCATTGAGAGAGGGTGTGCTTTTCTTTTTTATGTCGTCACACTACCAAACAACGTTTCATCCTAACTATGCACGACTTCTCCGTGGGATATAGCCATAGGCAGATCAGACCAATTCTTTAAGAAATATTTATACGATAGTTAAACTTTAAAGAAATGACACTAATCATAGATTAATAAACCGCAAATTTTTGAAAGACAGATGTAATATATTTTATATAAAGTAGTTGCATATAAGTAAATATATGTATATATTTGTGAGTATGCACATAAATCAATAATGTATAAATTTGTATGAGACGTCTAGATAAAAAAATAAATATACAATTTTAAAATAATTGCACGCTCATTTCGAGTGCATTTTTAAACATGCAACTTTTTTTATAATTTTATACATTTACTCCTCTTTATAATATTTAAAAAAAATCTGATCCTTTATTTTTTTTTCAAACTCAGGTTATATGAATAGATACATCCACTCAAATAATCTCAATTTTTAGATATATATTAAATGACATTATTCTCGTTAAATAAACAGATGCACCCACCATATATTTTCAGAAAAAGCTTCATTGCAACAGAATTTTCAAAAAAACTTTCAAAATTAACAAACAATGTAACAAATACCAAACACACATTCTGAAACAAATAACAAAATTAACCAATTATTAAAAAAAAAAAAAAAAACTTCCCAATAAGTTCTGGAAAAAAATTATGCAACAATTTTTTGAAAAATCATATACAAAGTATCGTTTTCTCGAGAAGAATTTACTATTTTAGAATATATTTTTTTCAAAACAATTCAAAATTTTCAAACTAAATTTTCGAAAAAAAATTGGAAAAAAATTATCAAAAATTTTGGAACAGAAAAAACAATAACACTGAGTTTTGAGCGGCAATCGTCGGGATTACAGCGGGGAGAAGAAAAACAATGGATGGAGAAGAAAATTTAATTAAAGGCTGCAGAAAAGGACACACGTCGGTGAAGAATAATTGAGAATGTAAAAAAAAAAAAAAAAAGAGCATACCTGTGTTTTGGCCTTTGGGATAGTAGGCAGTGATGAAGAAAGGCGAGAGATTAGTGTAGTAAAATTAGGGTTTTTAAAAAAGAGGGTAAAAATAACATTTTAAAGGTGTGTATTAGTTAAATTTATGGTAAGTGTGTGCGCTGCCAAAAAATTAGCAACCCTTTTAAGTGTGTGCGCTGCCAAAAAAAATTAGATACTTTTATCTTACGAACCAAATGAGCCCTAGATTGACTGTCTTAGAAAAGGTGTTTACGTATGGTTAATTTATTTAAATAATAATTTTTATTATTAAAGAAAAAAAAAAGGAAAATTTATTACTCTAAAATAAAGCTTGTCGCTGGCTAAAATTGACCCAGTCGCTCCTTATCCCTAAGTCAATTATTTTAACTAGTGACTAGTTTTATTTTGATAAATTTTTTATATTCTTTTTTATTTTAACAAATGTAAATTCATATTATTATTATTTAAATAAATTTGATGCTTATGTATTGTTGATTTTTTTTTTATTGGGTAAAAGTGGTTCATATATGAAAAGAATAAGGATGAATACATTTTTCTCTTAAATTAAAAAATATATATAAGTGTGCAAAAATTATAAAAAATACGCTCAAAATGAGCGTGCAAATATTAAAAAAATTGCACATTTATCCCACATTAGAAAACATAAACAATTGTCTCTTTCTATAACTGTCTATGGAAAAAAACAAAGAGCGGCACACTTTCCTCTTAAATTACAAAGAGGTGTAAGTATGCAAAAATTATAAAAATTCACATTCAGAATTAGTATGCAAATATTTTAAAATTGCACATTTTTTTCTCTTTGTTAAAAATCTTTTAAAATTTGTTTTTTTTAACAGTTCTATATTGAAATTGTTGAAAAAGTTAAATAAATAAATTGATTTCATATTCTTTTACAAATTTAAATTTTAAATTAAATGAAATACTTTTTTATAATATCAAAGTTTAGGCTGACTAGCTCGCCCAAAGATCATGAACGGGAATTTTTGAGAAATATTAGTGTCTACTGTTTATATTTATCACACTCTGCATTGAGCAAAATTGTTTCGAAAAAAGAAATGGGTTTCGTTTACACATTTGTCTTTTTCTAGAGTAACATTTCATGGATGAACTTAGGGGTATAAATTTAAAATGGTAATGAGTATATTAAGGGAGTAAATCCTTTTTTTAACATGTTTTTATGATTTCATTCATGTATAATAAATAATACCAAACATTACTAATGAGATCGTTCATATTCTCCACCCTCATTACTCACAACCAATCAGCCCATTAATATTTAAGCCAATTTATTTGCAGGTTTAGCACAATGATCAGTAACAATCTGTGCATGTATCAAGTCAAAAATGGGGGAGGCTGGATGACTAGTTGGATTAGAAGATGAGAATTGCATCATCTGTTGCTGCTGCTGCTGCTCATGGACAACATACGTTACAATCCACGCAGGTGAGGTGTTAAAATTTACACGATACTAAGTTTTGAATTTACTAATGGCGTATGTTTACTTTTAAAATAAACTCACGTAGAATGCTATAATTCATAATAGAGTAGATGATTAATAAGTTGATGACTATCTAAGACGAACGAATTTGACACTGTATCGTATATAACCCATCCTCCTCATCAGTTCAAAACAGAATAATACAAATCATGGTCAACATGAACCAAATGGAAGAAAAGACTCCAGCAAAGCTGAATCTACTAATACGAAAAATGTCGGCCCATCAAGCTTGCCCATAACCAGTTAAACATAAATAAGATGCGGAGGTCAGATTCTGATGTGCTTGCTCCAAGTTGTATTCTACATGTGGCACGTCCAAAATCAAACCTAATCAGCTTCAGTTCTCTTCTTTATACTCTGGATTCTCTTTTAAGATGACAAATCCCTCAAGAATGGGCGAAAGAGGAATATATCTGTAAAAGAGGCGGCTTAACGTTAGTGTGCAATTTAGGTTTCAGCACAAACAAAATCACTACATGCACAACATATCATACTTCTCGGTTGCAAGCTCTGCCCTGTCTCCAGCGGATAGCAGAACAGGTGTTGAGTGGGTCTGGAAACCCGTTATGGTCTTGGGTCGACCTGCCTGACCGACCACATCCACAGCTTGACCCACACGCACAGGTACTGAGAGAGGTTTCAGGTTTTCATCCACAGTCATCAGCATTCTTGGCTGTAGAGAAAACATTATCATAAGCAAAGAGAAGAACTGGAGAACAAAACAGAAGTAGAATAATTATTCAAGGTACCTGCATGGCTAGAACAAGGAAGTATAGGACGTAATGATATTTCCCCAAGATGATAGCTTTCATATCAAGACATGCGTGTGCCATAACCACAAGTCCAGCCAGTGAAGTCCTGGAACAAAGTAAAAAAGTGGGTAGAACATATTATTTTACTTGATGAGCAGTAATAGTAAAAGTAGATGAATCTTCCAATGAAAAAATAGCATACAAATACATTAAAATTAAGTCAAAAAGATAAATACAGACAGAAATTTCACCAATACATACATAAATAAACTTGATATTAAATGTTGGGAAAATATCAGGTGTTTATCCAAAAACACACCCTTTCCATTTTGCAACCACCACCATATGTGGACCTAATCCAGGCTTAGGGGGCATTCGCAATTAAAACTAGAGAGAAATGTATTAAGTCAATAACTTACGGAGACAACAGAAAGCGTTCAGAATGATATGGAGAAAGTGTCAACAACCCTTTGCCGAGATGGACAAGACCTTGAGCAATCCGTACCTGAACAATTTACAAAAAAAGTTTAAATTTTGTAACAAATATTCCAGCAATTGGATGTGTGAAAATGGATTTATAGTAAA
Organism: Prunella vulgaris; assembly: GCA_026898435.1. Taxonomy (NCBI): domain Eukaryota; kingdom Viridiplantae; phylum Streptophyta; class Magnoliopsida; order Lamiales; family Lamiaceae; genus Prunella; species Prunella vulgaris. The sequence goes on along the minus strand of JAPKLY010000017.1, from coordinate 1,493,174 downwards.
GTAAGTAAAATTAAATCCATACACAAAAGAGAAGGCCAGCATCTTTATAGTAATAGCTTGACAGATTCCGAAGCATTCCAGCTATTCTGGCATTGTTGGTTCCAGCACCAATCAAACCCAATGAAATGATGGCAGCCTGCAAAATTCAAGATGCATGCAGATGAATGAACAAATAACCTGATTTCACACAAAGTATAACCAACTAGATACAAATTTGAAGTAAAAAATAGAAGACCAGCCAACTTAAGTATCATAGTACCATTGCAACTTCAGAGTCTGCATCATGGCTGAGCCTACTTAATGTGTCCATAACATTGACCTGTCAAAACCACCAAATAGAAGTCTGGTCTCTTAAAAAGGAGCTTGAATAAATGAATCCCTAAATTACATAGAATTATATCTAAAAATTGCTTATGACAAAGTAGTCTAGGACTACAAAAATCCTGTTATTTCCCCACGGCAGTGAGTTTATCAAAATATATCTAGGACCTTCATAGGTAATAAGACTAACAGATCACCTTAGGATTTGATATACATAGGAGAGCAAGAGCCAAAGGAACAGCCCTTCTAATGTTCTGCTCCCCATACTGCAAAAGATGTTCTAATGAACGAATGGCCATCTCAAGCCCCAGTTCTTCAGCCATTGCTACCATAGCAATTCCAAGAACAGCTGGGCCCTGGTATGATTCACCCTTCTCAAGATGTTGTGCACATTGACCAAGGAAGTGTTGTACCTGCAACAGGAAAACGCAATTAGCAGAACAGTTGAGACTGAAATAGACCTTCCCAAATTCAAATTCAAAATTCTATAACCTTCAAAACATTCCCGGTTCCTGCATATGCACAAGATAGCAGGGTCATGTCACAATGTTTTCTAATTTTTTCATTGAATGTCTTGGAAACTTCGGCTGTAGCTTCAACACTATCCTGTCATAAATAGAGATTAATTGTTATTAAGTAAAAGTAATGAGCATTGATGTGGGAAGAGTGAAATGCTTTGAACTAGTATGTGGAGTTGCTGCTAAAGAAGCTCATCATAATTTAGGTCCTACTGCTACATAATTTATAATCTTACTGCACATTGGGAGTTAATCATAGTTACCTGCTTCCCAAGATATAACAGACCAAGACCCAAGGGCAAGAAACGAGCTAGGGGATCCGCCAAGTCAGACTCAGATCGATCCATCAATGCAAATATGATTGCTTGGGCAACATCTTCATTACAAGAACCCACAAATACCAATCCCAGAGAGATTGCAGTAAATGCAACAACATCTAGGGGTGTCTTCCCCTCTGCAAGTACAGGCATTAATACACTTCGAACCTGAAAATACCAGAAGGAAAGAATAATTTCAGATCCAACAGCAATAGGACTAGAAAAATATTCAATTGTACTACAAAGGGAGAGTAATATAGAACACCCAATTGTTTGACAAGAATCAGAGAGGAGACTCACTTGCTCATTCTGAGAACCAGCATATGCAAGACCTAGACCCATTATTGCACCTATTTTGATTGAATAATCTTCTTTCTCCACATAGTCCGCCAGAAGAGCCAATGCCTGATAAAGCAAGTGAGAAATGTAAGAGCCCAAGGCACACATTACACACACAAAGAGAGTGAATGCCCCAATGAAAAACTAGTCTATTTTGGACGTGGGGTAAAAAAAATTGAATCTTACAGGATCACACTCATTCTGAACATTACAGTTTACAATCCCAACTCCTAATAATGCGCCAGCAATCACATGAGTGTCGGTGCTGTGGAAATACTTGTCAAGTTGAGCAAGTCCAGAATCAACATCCCAAAGCAATATCATGCCCTGCAGTGCAGAAACACACAATAATAATCCAGCTGACACTTTTTAATTGATTGACATCTATAGTTATCCAGCCAAATGACAAAATAAGAGCAGGTACACACCAGACTTGCAGCAGCACTGGCCTTCCCATGTTCCTTGTTTTTAAAGAGCCAGCTTGATGAAGAGCCACCACTAGATGCTTCCGATGGAACTGTCATCAACTTATCCTGCAAATGCAGAAACATAACCGTACAAGCATTAAGATAAAGGAAGATACAAACTAGTACTCTTTTGAAGTGAACACAGGTTTTTATGCAAACCTGACCAAACCCAGCATTGACAAAAGCATTGACAAATGTTGCTGCCAAATTCTGCCTGGCTGAATCAACAGTACCCCCACCACTACCACGGCCGTCAAGTAGATGTGCCTGCAGAATCCACATAAATATATTGGAACTGAAAGTATTTTATTTGAGCATTATTTAATGTATGGGAAGGCAATAAAGTGTATAAGAGGAGAATGCATTCAATCAATATGCGGCAGTATTTCAGACTCAGAAATAATTCTATCAACAAGGACAGAGAAGAAGATTCAAGATGCAGCCAGCATGGCAAGAATAGAAAAGTAACATCAAAAACGAGTCCAACCTTGTAAATATCCTCAGGAGATTTAGGCTCCATAACTTCAATATCACGGGCAAGAGTAAGGTAGCCTTCATTCAACTTAGTATTATTGATGATATCTTGCAAGGCCTCCCTTTCTTCCTCTTCTGCAACCAATGTGTCATCAACCTCAAAAGAAACACCCTGCATATGCAAAAAGGTAATAAGGATATTTAAATGTTATAAATAGGAAAATTAGAGAGACTGAGAAAGTGAATACAGGTCTAAAGACAACAGGCTCAGCCTCCTAATGCATCGATTGTACCCAGAGTATGCTTGAACATAAGTCCATTCAACAAAATGAAAATTTGACTGCACTGGCAGATAACGCACAAAAAATACAAAGAACACCAAAGAACAAGTTGGATCATAGTTAACAAATGTAAACTATTAGAGTGCTGAACTTCACTTGCCCATCATTGTTAATTATGAAGCCAAATTTTGTAGCATGCTTCTCTATAATGCTAAAATGGAGTATCCTTACAACAAGACAAAAGGCACACATGACCATGACCAAGGATGAAAATATAGTGAAATATCGCAAATTTGAGATTGAGTTACGGATATTGGGGTACAATGTATTTTTAACCAAGTATCATGGATATATCACAAAATATCGATATCGGTTCACTTGTAGTACAAAACTGAATCAGTAAATATAGCATACATATAAAAAAATATTGCCTTTTTTTCCATCAATTTTTTACACATTTTTTAAAAAATATAAATATTTTTTCCATTTCTTTGTTGTGATTGTAAGTTTTTCATAAGAATATATTATACAAAATTTGCTTTATCATTCACCTCCACAAATGTCATGTTGAGGTCAAAATAATTGAGTTAGTGCATACTATCCAATCCATGTTGACGCAGAGGTAGAGAAACAATGAATGATATATGCATAATCCTGTATTACTCTAAGGTGATCACTCAGTACAAATATTGTTTGGACAAAGATGGCATTTGATCTTCTATTTTTGAACGTTACAAAGTCATTATTGAAACAAGTTTTATTATATCGTATAATTTTATACATCTTGTATTATATTATCAATTATTTAATGCCAAACAGTATTTATATAGTCTATTATCTATATATATGCTTTAAACTTGTCATCTTATTGTGATTTTTAAATTGTACAATTGCATAATAGTATGTTATAATAATTCGTAAAATTTCAAGTTAAATTTCAAAATTTTAATAAAATTTCCATTATTTTCAAAAAAAATTGTGATATCCATATCTCTATCGATATTTCCATAAATTTAAAGTAACGATATTATTTGTGATAGCGATATTTCATCCTTGCACATGACTACCAATATATTCTCTGTACCAAAAACTAAAGAACATTTCCTAAACCTTCGAATTCTATATGTCATGAACTCCATGATGAACAGTTGAATGGAATGCCTAAAACTTAGGATACAAAATACTATCTAATTGGATACACTTCTCTAAAACCAGCAAACAAGAGGTATAAGCAACCCTCAAACCCATCTTAGCTAAATGACCACCACGATCACACACAAATAAGAACGGGAACACAACTAAGCACATAAAGCAAATTCCAAATGACTTACATGGCGAGCCAGGATGAAACAAAATTGCTGCCTTTTTAGTGGATCTTTACAACGGTGGAAAAGCTGTTTTACATACTGCAAAACAGATATGGTCATCAGAATTAAGACATAAACGACTAGTAAATGAGACATGCATATCATAATATCTGGTACCTCCATTTCCTAAACAAGATACATGCAGTGCATTTTTTCCATATGAAACAAGTTGAGTAGGCATCATAATCACAGTAAATACGAACCTCGATATTATCAAGAGACAAGGCAATCTGTAGTGCTCTTGGGTACTCTTCAAATTTTACATAAATTGAATAGGCAATGTCCAGAACTAATGTGTCGTCTGGTCCAGGTAGGTACCTGAATTTTTTAATATGCAGAATTAAGATTAGTTAATACCATTACCATCAATAGTTGTGTATTATCTATCAAGTGGGGGAGGCAGGAAAAATCATGGACTTAAGTTATTTAAAACAGCACTCAATTTCAGCAGTATGGAGACATTGGTAACAGAAGTTCTCATTGTACAGTTTCAGATTAATTGTTTCTAAATATTACAGGTGGCAGGTGCATGCATAGAAACCTATATGGAGAACTTAAAAGAGAGAAAAAGCCGAAAAGAAAAAAGACATTGGAGCCTTCTTACTTTGCTGAGCTAGTAAGATATAGGCAAGTTCTGTTATAATTTGCACTGTCCACATGCTCCACTAGCAGATCAAGGTCTTCAACCTGACAAAAACAATTTATATATTAACTTTTCTCTTCTGATATGGATATTCAGCAATAGTACAAGGGACCAAAATGCAAAGGATGGACCTCCATAAGAAGATCAACCGCCTCAGGCTCAGCATTATGCTGCAAATACATAAAATCCCATGATAAATTCAATGCTCCATTATTGAAATCAGATACAAATGCTTAAAGTGACAAAATTCCATTGCTATGGTATGATAACTGTAGATTAAGAGGACTTCTGTCCCACTAATATTCTCTAATATGAATACCAGCATGCCTATTACCAACAATAATTAGGGAGAATCATACCTTCATATGGAATGCAACAATTTGCACCACCAGCTCCATTAGGTCTTTGGTTGAGGCGTCTTCAACCTGCAATACATCATTCAGAAATTTAATAGAAGAAACTACTAGCAAAGTGGAGGCTGAACACTAATATCTAATTAATGGAAAGAAAGGGATTTTTTTTCAGCTCCATCAAGTGGCTCATCAGTCTGATATGCACAATAACTGAAGAAATTTGTGATGTTCAGAAGAGTGAAATTTAATTTGTAAATCTGGAATCATATTCTATCTAGATTAACTAAACACTAAAAGTGCTTAGTATAGACCAAATTTACTGAAGTGCTTATTATAGACCTCATGAACAAAGTATGAAGTTCGAAGAGCTGCCCAAAAACTGACATAAATATCCATAACAAAAGGACAGGCCAGAAAAATCACTCAAATATTAGTCATCCAAGAAGGCACATTCATGCACTTGCACCAATTCAATGGAAGTTCTAACCTGTCGTTTGGCATACTCTTGAGATATCTCCCCAGCCAAGTTCCTGTATTGAAATTTGTAACTTCATATTAACCTCAACTCAAGGTTTTCAGCTCATAGTCAAAAACAATAAAAGCTTCACATCTAATTCATGTTTTCCATATCAAAAACTAATGTTAAATCTCTGCAGCTTAAATAATTAACATAAGGAGTGCAAATTCCAACCTGACATACTCATGACCCCATGAACCAATATCACCCTCTGAGCCGACTAATCTGTATTTCAAGCTCTCCTGAAATTATTGAAATTTAGAGTAATGATTACACATCACACATACAGAAATGTTCCATGAAGAATGCTATCAAGCAAGCAAAAAAGAATGTGTGATCTGTAATGAACTCAAAGAACCAGAAATAATAAGGAACTAGTAAAAAAAGAGAGGCGGTCATATTAGAGGCAGAACATCTAGGGCATGTACGTTAGTTAACAATGTATTATGCTACATTAGTTAAGAACAACCAAGCCCCATGCTTATATTTCAAACAGTATTCCTACATACCAATTATAAAATTTAGAGAAGCATCCATAATTACTTTTTGCTTTTTGAAACAGGCTTCAGTGCAACTCAAAATTATCTTTTGAAGTAGTGTAATTTTGTGTTCGTTAGTATTTGCCATTTTAAATACCAAAAAATAGACAGAGCATATGTTTTTATTATCTGGGGTGATAATAATGGAACGATAATCTACTCCAATAAATATAGCACCCCACTAGGAGTAACCCTGATCAGAGTCAAATTGAAATCCTTCAGGACCATATAAAAAAGGCTTCAAAGTTCAAACTAACTTCACAGATCAAGATGAAGCTGTTCTGCATCTCCTGCTACAAAATATTCTGAAGCTCCACAAATTCCTCATTCTTTTACATGCATAACAGTGAGTGCTAATTCAAACTTAACACTCATGAAATAAGTAATTGCACTAAAATGATTCAATCCAGTTTGTTGTTTTTTATATGCAAAAATAGATTATCCATAGCTGATAAAAGATGGATGAATACAGCAGGCACTTCATAAAAGCAGCAGCATTGATGTTCATTATTTCTGCTAATCCTACTAGATGGAAAAATTGCGACACAGAAACAACAATTGTCATTAAAAAATAAGCACCATGATATAGGAAAAAAGAACTGCAAACTATTTGACAATGGAGTAAGTAGTACAGCATACCCTTTCCCCTTCAGGGGACATCGTCAAGGCCAAGACTGACAGTATGTCTGCTAGCAGTTTCTAAAGGACAAAGGAAAAAGAAAATTACTTTACACATATAATATAATGAAATAGCAAAATTCAGTAATTATCACCTGCTAGCGCCTAGCAGTTTCTAAAGGAAAAAGAAAATTAATTTACACATATGAAATAATGAAATTCAGTAATTATCACCTTCAAATCTGAATCTGCCATTTTAACGTAATGTTCTTGTAGAGTTCCATAATGAGGACGTAAGAATTTCAGCGGCTTGGGAACTGAAGTCATAGAACTGGTTGCGGAACGTATTTCTTGCCTAGAAAAGAATAGATAATAACAACTAAAAAACTCTGCAAACAGTCCTTTTATAAAGCATCTCAGTTTATATCAATGTTGGAAAAAATAAATGAATCAAGTAGACAAGGAAAGCACAGTCATTTTTTACATTATTATGTATGTTCAGATAAAAACAACATAAATTAAAATATAAAAGCCAAGAATTTAAGAATTAAAACAGAAGATAAACATCCTAAAATCAAAAATAGCTTAATCTTCAGGATTTTATAACAAAGAACAGGACATCACTTCTACTTATGCAGCCATTTTCACCTTGCGTTTTCTCTATGGAGTTAAACATGTTAGGCATAATGGCATGCTGGTGTCTGTTGCAGGATTTAACAAAACATCTCGAGCAGATGTCTTGGTTCATTCCAATTTATCTGAACAAAATTATGATTTTGAAATCTAATCTAGGAAAAAGAAAAACTATTCATGTTCAATTTAATTCCAAGAGTCTTTAACAAGAGTGTTCTGCTTTAGTGACTAAAGTGGTATAGAGAAGATAAAAATGACTTTATATTCTTGACCCAAATTTGTTCGTTGTATATTAAATCTAAGAGTTGACAAATTCTCAAGTCAAAATTTCTGCAATCCTAAGGATTTATGATTAGAATGCAAGTTGATAGAAACCAAAACAACGTTTGTTGTTCAAGAATGAGTCTACGGACTACCAGTATTTATCATTTATCTACCTCAAGACTGCATACTGATTCCCCTATTCTAACATTATAGTACCCAAATTCATTCAACTCAACGAAAAGTCTGCTGCATCCAAACCATCCCACTCAAGCATATCTCAATTTCCAAATATGAATAAACGAAGACTACACACCTCATGCTCTCTAGCGCAACTTTCTGCAGTCCAGGATCTGCGTCTTGTACTCTCTCCACGTACAGCTCTAGCTGCTGCTTCAGGGCCAAGTCCTCCTCCGACTAAAACACAAACCAATGAAGTGCACTAAGTTCATGGCTTCCGCTTCAAGTTTCAATCAATCCCCCAAATTTTGTACACAAAAAGGAAAACCGCACAAATTCCAAACTGATTTAAATAATTACTCATTCTACAACTTACGAGATCCTCGTCCTTCTTGTCATCCTTCTTTTTTAGATCTTTCGCCGCTTTGGCAGGAGCCTGGTCTTTGATGGCTCCGCCACTCGCGCCGCTGTTAGGTTCCGCCGGTGCCATGTGTAATGTGAGCTAAAACCCTAGAACTGAGTAAGTTCGAGCAGATTACTGAAACCAAACAACTGCAACACGAATTGAAATCTTAAATTTTGGAATAAATCAGGGCGGAATCAGAGATTTTGGAGTGATTACAAGCGCTATAGCCCTAGACAAAAGAAGATGAACGAAGCTGGGGAACTAATATACAGAGGAGTTTTCCTTTTCGCCAAGCAAACTTTGTATGCTTTTTAATACAAAAATTGGGCTTTTGGGTCGGCCTCAGTTCTAAAGGAGCACTTCACATGGGCCGACAATTTATCTTCTTCTACCGAATCTCCTTTTTTTTTTTTTTTTTTAAAGGTGCCACACTACTTCTACCGAATATTAACGTTGGGTATAATTTTTTTTTTTACTTGTTATTAAACTCCTATTGTTAAATCATACTCCCTCCGTTCCAATATTTTTTCATTGATGGCACACATATTAAAATAAATAAAATATATAAATATAAAGTTAAATAATAAAATATAAAAAATGTATTTTATTAATTTTTGTGAGTGTAAATTATTTTTTTTAAGAGTGTGAAAAAAGATTGAAACGTCATTACGAAGAAAGTGTGAAAATTATCTTGGGATGGAGGAGTATAAGAAAAAAAAAAAAGCATCCGCAATTTAAAATAAGTGTTCTGTTACTATTTTTTCTCTTGTTAAATCAAATAAGCAAACGATGGCATCCGCAACTTAAAATAAGTGTTCTGTTACTATTTTTCCTGCAGTAATCTGTTTTGATGTTATTTTTAAATAGTTAATAAATTATTAAAGTGTTTAATTAATATAATTTATAAATTCTCTAATAATTTTTTTATTTAATTTTAATAGAAATTCTTTTTATATTTATGTAAGAGTTGGGGAGTGGTGACGGGGTCTGGAGTGGAGCTTGTGGATAGGGACGAAGATTGTGAGAAAAATAAATTAAAATATTTTAATTTATCCTTTTACAGCTTATAAGGTGTAAAAAATTTATTTTAAAATTTTATAAATTATAAAACATCTTATTTTACCAAACACTTTAATAGAGCTTATAAGCTATTAAACAACTTATAAAATATTTTAAAGAGCTTATAAGCTTAGCCAAAAATCCTCTTAATCTTGTGTGCACCAAATGCATCATGCAATCCAAATATATTTTTAAATATTTATATCAATTATTACTGAAAAGTCACTCATATTATTATTAAAAATTGTATTTTTAAAAAGTGATTTTTTAATAATAACAGATGTAACTTTAGTAATAATAAAATATAAATTTTTAAAAGATATACTAAAGTTACATGTGCACTTAGTTCACATGAAATTTACTCTATCCCGAATACAGTCATAACCAATAATAGAAATATCAAAATATGCAAATGAAAATAATTTGTGCCTTGCCAAAATTTCTGGCACACCATAAAAACAAATGCTATCAAATGTCGTTGTTCGAGATGATCACCTGATTCACATCGATTTGATTTCCTTAAAACGTAAGCGGCGATCAACAAATTAATTTCCACAGTAAAGTTTCAAAAAAGCCTCAGTCTTATTACGCATAAATTTAAAAGTAATATTATTTATTATTGAAAAGTCACATATGTATTATTAAAATATAAATTTTTTAAAATACACTTATAAATTTTTTAAAATACACTTTTTAGTAATAGTATGTGTGATTTTTCATTAGTATTTTATGTAAGTCTTAAAAATTTTATTTGAATAGCATGGTGCACTTGATGCATAAGAGATTTACTCTGCGACCATTTAAAATCCTTTCGCACTGTCATTGTCTTTGCAATGTTTGTTGTCAATTATTTTTAAAAATAAAAAATTAATTTTAAATTTAATCAGGGTTATTGGTTGATTTCCAACTTAAATTATACATCAAATTTATTTTGATGTGTTTTGCATTGTATAAATTAAAAAAAAAAAAAAAAAAAAGCAAATTGACTGTCGTTCTGCGTTCATTCCTTTTATAATCTACACCCTGAAACGAGTTAAATTATTTCAAAAGTCAAAATGGACATTACCTAAATGCTGTCGAAATAGATATTAATGTCAACTTCATAAATAAATGAAATCATTTTCTTTCGTTAGAGATAGGTGTCGAATTATACGCATGCACCTCATATATATGTGAAGTACAACAGATTCCAAACCTAATCACTTTTAGGGTATAAACAGGTTGAATGAATAATGCGTTACAGTAATAGTTTTTAATAATATTTAACCATATGTAAATGCCATAAAGTTGGAATTACCTAAACTTCAAAAGAAAAAGAAAACACACACAGGACCTTTTGCCATGCATCACACAAGTAAAATGTTTTGTAACATAAACATTGCAGACGAACAATACACATGACTAACACATAACCAACTAAATAAATAACACCAATCCAAAATAGTGTAATAAATTTATTTGTGTAACATGAAATCTCAGCAGCACACGCACGGTCTACCCAGATTAGTGTTGAGATTAAGCTTTGGAAAATGCTCATTCAACTACTATTCTACTTACAACCACCAAGATTATGCTATGTATTAGAGTACACGATTCATAAAAAAAGAAAATCCCTTTATCTAACACAACTCTTGGAGCAATGTCAAGAGATCAGGCAAAAGAAACTAAGAACAGCTCATAAAAAAGGAAGGAGTGGGTTGAGATATCATACACTATGCACATAGCAATTATTCCACCAAATTTATTATGTTATTGGTCTTGTAAACACCAAATGAGCAGCTATTTAAGCTCGGGTATCTTCGAAATCCCTTGGAGTTGTAGTTCCACCACCACGCCGTCAATAGACGGGGGTTTCAGTCCAAGTGGCAATGGCAGCCATGGCTTCGATAAAACATCTCCGATGACTGCATCTATGCTCTCCTTTGACTGCTACAAACATTCAACATCATTAGAAGATAACGGTAAGAACTACAAGATGCTGCATTAAGAGATAAATTATCCCACTGCATTTAGTAGTACTTTCACACAATTAAAAGTTCTTCTCCCAACAATGGGATATACATGTATGTATGTAGAGCCTTTGATTCAGATGGAATATCACTCTCCATGACGGATGTCATGTTGCAGACGGCTTATTAGCTAGTGGCTTTAGAATATGAAATACATTATGTAAACACCACGGTGTATTATGTGCTTTTGCACATTGTAGTAGAATTTTCGAATAAAAAACAGGAGAAAAAATTTGAAGACATTTTTCATATCCTTAGTCAGGATTTGATAAGTAAAAGATCATTAAATATAGTTATTTGAGTATTGTTGCTTCTGTTACTATAAGCAAATAGAAACAGATATTACAATATAATATATATATATATATATATAGTTTTTATGCAAGGTTCAACCAGCGACCTTGAGCTCTTACCTACAAGTGAAGTTTTAAAGTGAAAATGAAGTAAGGAACTAAAGAGAGCCAATGGACTCATTAGGTCAAAGCCTATTTGCTAGATAACAGTGTATTGACCATTCAGGAATTAGTTTGGCTAAGAATCTGTACAATAAGAAATCTCACCGGATGAGAGTCAAATGGTCGTTGTGGCAGTGTTTGTCCAGTAGGGGCGACGGGGACACCAATGCTTGGTGCTGCGCTATACACTGAAGGAGGAGGTAGGCTTGGGACTGGGGGAGTGGTAAACCTCTGCATGATTGTCATTTTGGTTAGAAGAAAAAACATATAATTGTGTAAATCATTGTATCACTTTGGCTTAAAAAACAATATATGCAACAAAAGAGTAGGTTTATGGAATTACTGTGGGAGGGAAATGCGAGGGAAAGCAAGGCATTCCTTGTGCTGGAAACTGCAAAAAGAAAGTGTGACGTCAGAATAAAGAGAGTATGCAAGTCGTGAAACAATGTGTGCATAAGAAACTTACATCTTGGTGGTGGCAATACCAAAAAGAAGGGTCCCCATGTGGTGGTGGCCAAGGATGTGGTGGTGTCCAAGCAGGAGGAGACTGTGAAGCAGCTAGATGACTAGACCAGATGTAGGCCAATGATTGGTCGGCAGATGGATGACCCCAGACGTGCAAGGGTCTAGAATGAGACACTGAAGTCACTGGAGGGAACCCTGTGGTGGGCACAACCCATGAGTTTGCATCGCTCTTCCTTGTCCTGCCTGTGGTTCTATACAGTTGCCTCCTCCTGCTCCAGGTGGCTGCTTCTGCTTCTCGAGCTTGCAAATGCTTCCTATGAGATCGATATTTCTGCAAATTAACATAATAAAGATGACAAAAGAAAGTGGCCAATTTAACATAGGAAAAGGACAATTTGCTAACCATAACAAACTTCATAAAAGAATAAAAGATCTAGCATCTGGAAAGGAAACATTTTTTATGGAATATGAGAGAAAAGGCTGTGCATACTTGAAGGTGGCTGGCAACATTATGGCGAGTGAGACAATGAACTCCCATACGCTCGAGAATCTTTGAAGGCACAGCCTTGTCCACACCAATCTGTTCCACTGCCTGAACAAACTGCCGGTGCAGCTCAGGTGTCCAATCCACCTATGCATAAAAATAAATCCATCTCATCTTCTTTCCAAACTCAGAAGTTACGCAATCCACACAAGCATCAATCCTATATACTAGTTCGCAAGAATAGGTAACATAGTATATCAATTGCACTTCCCATAAGTTTGCTTCCCTCAGTAGATGGATACATCAACAACCATGATAGATGAAAGATGTCGCATTGGAATTTCATAAACTTTACTGATATAAGTAATTACCTTCACTTTTTTCTTCCCTGAAGATTTGTTTAAATGAGTTGATAATTTTCTTCCTTTATCAGCTTTGCTGGAAGATATATTAACCACTAAATCCTCTCTTTCACTCACAGTTTCCTCTCCCTGAACCAAGGTCGATCCTGAACCATGGTTTGAGGCTGATGTTGAGACGGAACCTGAAGAAACTTTTTCTTCTTTAACAGAAATATTTCCTTCATCCACTTCGTCAACTTGTACAGGTCCAGCAGTAGTACTCACATCCGATCCCTCTCCAGCACTAAAAGAGATTTCGGCACTAATTTTTGAATCCATCTCCATATCCAGCTACACGTTCCCATTGTTGATCCCCATAAAAGGCCAATAAATAAGATGGTCAGGAGAATTCCATTCTGTGAGTACTTGTAAGAACTCTTTTTTTTTAATTGAGGAACAGTCCATCAGGCTTTTCTCTTATACTTTAGACTTTCCTCAATGATGAGATAGAAAGCACTCCATAGTATATAATTTGATAAATTGCAAGCATGAAATCTGAACTTCATAGATGCTAGTACAGTATAAGTATTACATTTATGAATTACAACATTTAGTGTTGCATGGAAACAGGAGAAAATAAAACTAGTCCATATCAATTATTTCTTTATGAAGGAAAGAAGCCAACACTGCATTAGGTATGAGTGATCCTTTTTCCTCCTCCTTTTGTCTTCCAGTGTGAACTGTGTAATAGAGTGAAGATGCAGAATTGATCTCCATATTTGGGGGTCATGGTTGTTTGGCTATTTTCTAGTACAAAATCAGAACAAGCAAAAGATGGGTGGATGGCCCATTTTTTGCTCTCCAAAAAAAATTCATGTTTGGGGGGGGGGGGAGAATTCAAAGGGGAGGAACATTAATTATTAACAGTGATGCAGCCACAATGAACATAGTCTACATAGTTGGAAATATCAACCACTCCTCGTCTAAAAATATATTGAATTGAGAGAGGCGAAGAGGACACAAAATCAGCTTCCTTTTCTTTTTCTTTTATTACAATGCAATTGGTGATTCCAAGTAATAATCGCAGAACTGCATTCTTAGTTTTCAAGGACATTAAATTACCCCATGACTGGTAATTTTTTTATTTTTCTTTCTTTCTTTAAATAGTTTCCTTATGTTAGGTACATCAGCTGCTCAAAATGTTAGAAGACCAACCTTTTGAACATGCAGTTCGCAAATCATTTTACTCCTCCCACCAATGCATGATAAATAGATAACCTTATAACTACAAAAGCCGTTTTACTAGAGAATTTAACTACATCTGGTGAAGTATGTGAACTCCTGTCCAATTCATAGTAACAAAACTCTGTCATAATTTCTGCTAATATACTGTTTCAACAAATTTCCAATTATATGCAGAAGTAAGGACAGGTAATTAGAGAAGATAATATTTACTATTTTATCCCATGATCAAATAATATACACATTGAGAAATAAGAAGTGTACATTGAACTTTTTTTATTCAGAAAACAATCAAAGCCTGTTTACGCTGAAGCAAGGACAAGTATAGAAACATTTAGCTGTTTAATCCCCGTAATCAGAGAAAGTACACATCGAAAAAAGTACACGTTTAAGCTTTTGTATTCTGAAAATAATCGGAGCATTACGCCTCTAAAATCAAGCACCATTTTATCACCCATAACACAACTATACACATCAGATCGTCAATTTCAGAACACAAGAGGCCCCTTGCTAAAACAATAACACGCAACTTCGTTTCCACATATAATTTTAAATTACCATCTCTCAAAATAGTGAACAGAAAAGAAAAAATGAAATTACGAACCTCATGCTCTCTGGCGCAACTTTCTGCAGTTCAGATTCTGGAACAGTCTCTAGACAGCGCAGCTACAACACCAACCCATCCAACTAATGAAAGGGGGAAAAAGAAAACGACATGTCAATAGTAAAATAGTGCACCATATCCAAAAACACCAACTACCGGATCACAAGCATGATACGAGCTTCATTCTTCAGATAATAGAACAAATAACGCGACGAAAAAGCATCGGATTAAAACTCACGAGATCTCCGCCTTCCTTCTCGGCAGAGCGTCGGCGGCATGCGGAACGGCGGTGGCTCAAAATGAGAAGCGGCGAACAGAGTCGGTGAGGGAAAATGGAAGTTGTTGAGAGATCGGTAGCGCAAGCCCTAAGAAGGTCCCTGGCAGTTGCGCGAGCTTCTTCTCCTCCACTTTTTCTTCTGTGAGCTAGCAGTCATTAATGAGTTTATGAGTTGACAGTGAGTAAGTGCTTTCAAAAGCCTGTGATCATAACGACGTTATTCATTTTGTGGCTTCAGACTCTACTTTTAACATTTGATTAAAATCAAATCCTGTTTTTTTCTTTCATTTACAAAAAGTCGTTAATAAATTTTTCTTTCAAAAAGAAGAAAATTTATAAAAATAATATTAATTATATTATTAAAATATACTACTCATTTTAATTTAAAATATTTGTCGTTTAGATATACTGTGCTAAATTAAGGAATATACATATTTAAATTGTATCCTCGTTAGTTGGCTTAAATGTACGATATTAAATATGAACAGATAGTGAATAAAGGTGCAAAATATATTCTTTTTTACCGTCTGAAAAATGTTAATTTAGTGTGTATAAATGTATACTCCGTGCCCCAAATTTATTCTCAATTGTGTGGGCACGCGTTTTAAAGAAAATGAGATAATATAAATAAAATAAAGATATTGCGAAATAATTGTGGAATTCACATAAAAATAAAATACAACAAAGTCTTGAGTGCACCTAAATGCATAGTATGCACTTGGAATTTAGGTCTAATTTTAATTTTGAGTTTGACTGGCTCAATTTCGAGTATAGACTAATTAAAATTGGTTTTAAACTTGAGGTCCAATTAAGGGTGAATGGGATGAACCCAAATGCATCCAAGACACGCTAATAAAGTAATTGTTTGTGAGTATGATAATAAAATAATATTTTTTTAAAATAAATGAGAATAAATTTGGAGTGCGGACGAAAATGAAAAAGGTGAATAAATTTGGCTGGCGGATGGAGTATATTATAATTAAAATAGTATCTTATTTCAGATAATAAATTTCGGAGAAACTTGAATTAATATGCAAAAGCGACGAACATTAAATAATTTTTAAGCTCAAAAGTGACAAATATTTTGAATCGAAGAAAATATTTATTTTTATTTATTAGTATTATATATTTTCATAAAAAAATTAATTATGTACAATTGCATTTAGTGATACTCTTTATTTTCAACTTAAATTGTTAATTCGCATGTAATTAAAAGTCTCTTCCCTTTCAAAAAGAAAAAAAACGAAAGAAAAGAAAGAACTCATTTCTGTAGATCATTATTTGTGCGGCATCATCATGTATAATTTTACGTGGCTGCATTCGTACAATTAAAGTTGATATAAAATACTACTATTTTTATAAAATAATTCATTCAGCTTGAATTTATATACCAGACAAATACATATGAAAATATATATGATATGTATATACAAATGAACACATTGCAAGGATGCAAATTTAATAAGTATAAAACTAGGATGCATTTTAATAAGTGTATCATTTTATAAAATTTGCAAACACCCCCTTTTTATTAATTTTTTAATTCGAGTTGTTAAATTTGCGCAGAGAGTCAAGAAATGAAGAAATTTAACTAGTGACAGATTCAAGATATTAAATAAAAAGATAATTAATATATGCATATATAATTAGATAAAAATTTGTATGAGATTATCTTATACAAAAAAACATTATCACTTTTGAGTAGAAATATCTATCACTTTTATATATAAAGTGTATCTAAATTTTTGTCTCAAAGTAATGCATTTACATATATAATTTAAAATCATAAAATTTACCTTTAAAATAATATGTTTATTGAAAAGTGATGATAATTTAAAAATGAGATAATCTCACGTAAAACTTTTCATATAATTACATATAAAGTTTTTATGTTTGAAGTTGTGCAATCAAAATATGCAAATGGATATAATATTTTATAAATTTCAATTGCTATATAGGTATTAATAATAAGAATAGAACCATAAAAAATTAAAATTCCTATAATAAGATTAATGGTATCATAAAAAAATTCCTGAAATTCTAAATCAATCCCTAGATAGTTGCAAACTTGTAAAGACGACTCTTAACAATTTCAAAAGTAATTAATCGACAATTTTATCACGGAATCAACCATTTCCACACACTTTGACAAAGTCGTAAAAAATTGTCACACAGTATTATATATATATATATATGTATATTAAATGATCATATCAGTTTATGGCACATATATATGTTTGATAAAAATTTATATAAAATATTCTACTATGGAACTATCGTTGTTATTTTTACATATAATCATTTGATTTTAAAGAAAATAATTTTTCACATAATATAAGAGTAAAATATATGTTACCATAAGAACAAATATATTATTTTTATAGAAATAGTTATTTTTCATATAATAACACATAAAATAATAAAAAGTGTGTTACTACATGAATCAATATATATATATATGTGTGTGTGTGTGTGTTAAAAAGATGATGGTTAAATTAAAAAATAAATATTTATTCTTATAGTAACACATATTTTATCCTTATGCTCCATTTGGTAGGCATTATTAAGTGTTATAAGTTTTGTATTTAAAATTCATATTATGTTATTTGTATGGTGCAATAGAAAAGTTTCATAAAATTAGTCTTAGTAGCCAGTAGGGTGTAGTATGTAGATATATAAGAACAAAAGTTACTATTCAAGTCATACAAAAATTGTAAAGGAAAGAGGTAAGATAAATTATTACATTGTGAACAGTAAAATAGTGTAATATGATCCTTCTTTTGACCGAGTCGGGGGTATAAAAATAGTGTAATACTCCTTCCGTCCCGTAGGAATTTGCACCCTACGGGACGACACATTTTTTAAGGAAAATGTATTTTATATATAAAGTAGTGGCATATGGGTAAATATGAGTATAGGTTTGTGAGTGTGCACATAAATCAATGTTTCCTTTTTTAGTAGTGTGCAAATTTGTGTGGGACGTCCAAATAAGGAAAGTGTGTAAATTCATGTGGGACAGAGGGAGTATTAAATAGTGTAATATTAAATTATTATAATTATGACTTTGTATTTTATATTATATATATTTTTTATCTTGAGCCCGTTAGTGCCCCCTTTAGCCCGCGGACTGCTAGGTTTAGGGTTAGGTCTCAAATATTAGTGGCCCGTTAAGAACGAACCGCTAAGGCCCGAGACCATTTAGGCTTGTAGCCTGTTTAACATCTCTAGAGTTGATGACCGCTATGACCCGCGAGATTTAAGTTGACCTGTCAATTTTTTTTTAAAATTCTACGGTAGAATACTTTATGCAAGTGTTGTTCTATATGTATCCATCAATATTTTACATTAGAAAATGACGAATCAACTAATTTTAATAATATTAATATCGTATTCCAACAGTAATCTGTGTGGCTTCTCTTCAATTTTCGGCGGGCTTCTAACGACAATACCAAACGACGACTTTGATGACTTCTAGCAAATGGTGAATTCAGGTGGAGACTATGATTCACGATTTTCAGTTCTTGTTTTATTAGGTTTTTGAATTATTCTTTTGTTTTAAAAAATTCTTAGGCTTCACTTGGTAAGCATGAAAAGACATGTATTACTTTTTTTTCAAGTCATGTCTCAAAGTTTTTGATAGAAATTATAAAAATAAAATGGATTTGTTTCTTTTATATCCTACCCGGTAAAAATGGGCAACCTTCCTACCATCTAACTATTGTTCATACCATCACAAATAATCTCTCATTCCCCCTTACTCATATATTATGACTTGCCTGAATATAAATAACATAAAATTAAGTTGGAATAGAAAGAAGGGTGTAGAAGTCGTAAATGGATAATCATACGTTTTCTGGCCACCTAAGCGGCCGCCTATTTTTTTTAATTAAAAATAGATAAAAATATAAATTTAGAACAATTTTAGGCATTTTGGGCTTATGCCGATTTCTGTATAATTGAATAGAAGTCGCCATTGCTATCGCTGGAACCTACACTCGAGCCACACGTAGGAATTGAAAGTTTAAGAACTTTTTAAAACGAAAAATAATTTGAGGACTTTTCGAAATAAAAATTGATTAGTTTATAGGTCTTTTAATATATTATCCCTTTAATTAGTTATGTATGTGGCATAACATGAAAATTTAGTGTTCATATATATATATATATATGCGATAATTTTCGATTTATATATACCTAGAGATATATATCTAATTTAAATTTGAAGATATAGTTGTGCACAAGTAGTGAATTTGTCACGGGATCCACCCTAGATGGGCATAATATATACTTTTGTATATACCTAGCTAGTGACATATATATTTCTATTTAAATTTGATGATATTGATGTGCATAAGTACATAAGTAAATTTGTGATGGAGTCCGTTCCAAATGAGAATTGATTTTTTTATACATTCACGTGCATATTATGTACTTAAATTTTAAAAATTAACTGTAAAAATTATGCAATTTGGTGTATAATGTGTATATTAATCAATAATACTTTAAGTGATAATTAACAATATTTTAAATAGTAATCAATAATACTAATAATACCCCAACTTTTAATACCTATTGAATGCTATAAATTAAAATACAAATATATATCAAGCACTTGAGTGTATAAAAAAATTGTGATAAATGGGTTTTTATAAAAGGTTGGTTTTTATTTCTATTTTTATTTTTCCACTCTACTTAGGGTGCCACCTAATATATCTTTAGCATATAACTATATAAGAATATATATACAATGGATCGAGTTAACTCTGGCTCGTCCAGTCTCTAGCTGTCAACAAAACTATGGAGCTCAACTCAGAAGAAATGTAAGGGATATTCCCAAAAAATTGTTCAAAATTTAATATTTTTGTTGAGAGTTTAATATTCGACAAAAAATCATGTAAATATTTCATAGATCTAAATTCATAGAATATTATCCAAATTATAGTAAATGTGTATTATTACAAACATGTATTACTATTGAAACAAATATGCATTAATGTTAAAGCAAATGTATGTTATTATTGGAATAAATTTGTGTTAATGTATAAAACAATAAATTTAGATTAAAAGAATGAGGAATAAATTAAAATTCATATATTTATTTTTATAAAAATACATATATATCCTTATAGTTACTATAAAGTACAAAAATTACGTTTTTTTTATCGGTAATGTTAGTTGTTAGTGGTTAGAAGTTAGTTCACCAAGTTTTCATACACTCATATCTCCAAATCAACCTTATATCTCCCTCCTATTCGTTCCCAAAGGGAATCAAACCCAGGTTTTAAGGACAAGTAATACACAATTTGTTTTATAATA
The DNA here is from genome assembly GCA_026898435.1 of Prunella vulgaris. Classification (NCBI taxonomy): domain Eukaryota; kingdom Viridiplantae; phylum Streptophyta; class Magnoliopsida; order Lamiales; family Lamiaceae; genus Prunella; species Prunella vulgaris. The sequence goes on along the minus strand of JAPKLY010000017.1, from coordinate 1,472,688 downwards.
GCATAAATTTATCCATATAATGACACAATTTGGAATTTTTTTTTGAAATAAGCATTTGCGTGTTTTTTTTTTTTTTAAATCAGTTTGACCTGCAAATTTTGGCTTGGAGTGATTCACAAGGGAATGTCTCCACTATAAAAACTAAGGGTATGTTTGAAGAAATAGGGTTGGATGAAAATTTATGGCAATTCAATATGACATTTTTTTTTTTATTATTATTAGTAGTATTATTAATGTGAGGCAAAGTTTTATATGAAAATAGTTCATGATATGCTTCTCATGAATTAATTTTAAAGTATCAAACATTTGACAAAAATTTGTATGAATTCGAGTTCACGGTGAACTTGAGTTCTCAATTATCACTGTCATATGTATACACTATCACTGTTATGTATATTAACTATTACTGTTATGCATATACACTATCACTGTTAAAAAATCAAGTATATTTTTGTAACAATGATAATATATATGAATAATAGTGATGGTGATTACACATAACAGTGATTCGAGTTCATGTAAACTCAAGTTCACAAGAGACCTACTCCAGACATTTAAACAAGTGTATCAAAAATCTCAACGGGTCAATTAATTTTATATATTGATCTCAACTTTTGATACACCTGATGCAAATTTTGATTCACTTGACCAAATATTTGATACTTTAAAACAATTTCATGATAAATTTATCATGAACTATTTTCACATAATACCTACTCTTAATGTGATCATAGTTGTGATAGTAAGTGATGTATTATTTTTTTACTAATAATAAATGAGTAAAATAAAAGTATGAGAGAGAATATGTACGTGTATAAAATATGATGATATGATTACATGAGATTTTGTGAAAATAAGAATATATGTGTATAACAAATATAAATGAATATTTAGATGAGTCAATCCTTAACCAAACATAACCTAACTAAAAAAATGAAAAATGGTGCAACATGAATAAAGGTAAATTCATAAAATTCTCCCCAGTTTTGCATTCAACTAGATTTAATTTACATGAAAAATAATATTATGTGCCGATATTTATTGATATATCAATTTTTAATGAATATTATTCGTTTTCTCTCAATATCAATGTGTGTGATTACAAAAAATATGGAGGATGTATTTGTGATATTTTCATGATATAATTGATGACTGATTGTACTTTGAAACTTCAAAGTTCAAACTTTGTTTTTCTTTTCATTTTCTTAAATTTTACCACTGGTTATGCGACAAGGAAACATTTATTCAATTTTTCAACGTACGTACAGTATTCTTCTATTGTTGATAAACACAAATACAGCACGCTATATATATATATATATATATATATATGATTGCTGATTTTCTTTTAAATCGAGTAATTAGGATATAAATTTGTGAGATTAATGTAATTAAAAAAACATGAAAATGATCTATAAAATACTTTAGCATAAATTAAATGCAAATGTCTTATACGCAATTGTGCACGGTATAGTCACTTAACAATTGCAATTTTTTATACTGAAAAGTTAACTTTGATTATATTAAAAAGTGAAAGTTGAAAATTTATACTATTATTAATTTTTTATTTAATTTTTTTTATCATAATTAGACATATAATTTTTCAGTGTAATCATATAAAACTTTTCAATATAAATAATTTTATTTTAACTGTTAATGAATCAAATTAAATATATTATTCTATCCATTACTTAAAGCTGTAGTTCAAACTTCAAAGGAAACAAATGTATAAAATACTAATAATCTGCCTGTTTGTTTAAATCGGAAAGAGCAATTTTATAAAAATATAAGAAAGTACATGGCACAGTAATAAAAGAATTACATATCGACATTTTTAACACCAATCTACAACACAATTAATCAATCATCAAAAGAGAACGCATTTGAGCCATATTTTAACTCAATTGATTAATGATGTTCTCAATTCGATTCAATGAATATCAATCATACAGCAATCAAATCAAGTTCATACAAAATTCTAGAAAACTACTCTCAAAGTTAAGTAAACACCAATGTTATTGAAAAAATTAATTCGCCAGTAATTAAACTCAATATTATATATATATATATATATATATATATATAATGACAAAAACTTGTATGAACCCGAGTTCACGTGAACTCGGGTTTTCAATTATCATTGTCACGTATATACATTATCATTATTATGTATATCCACTATCACTATCATGCATATATATTATTGCTGTTAAAAAATTAAGTATATTTTATAACAATGATATTATATATAAATAACAGTGATAATGATTAAATATAATAGTGATAGAAATTCATGTGAACTCGAGTTCATAGAGATAATATTCATATATACCAACAAGTTTATCATATTTAAGATAACAACTATACTATAAAACAGTTTTACTATAGAATTTATTTTTATTTTTGTATGTATATTTTCAATAGGATATATATATTAGTATTACTTTAGTAAATAAAAAAAAGTTGAAGGAGCACCCATCCAAACGAGGTGCTTTCTTAGAAAGGAGAAAAAGAAAAGGAAAAAAAAAAAAGCAATTCAAATGAGGAGTCAATGTTAGTAGGCTGCATTAATCCGATGAAAGAATGAAAATTCATAGTACAAAATGCATCATCTCTGTGTTTGGGTTTTTTTCAATCTCTAATTAATGAGTTTCAGAAATATTCTCTCTCCTATTAATTTTTTTTTTAAAAGTAAACCTAAGTAGTTTTGATAGTATTAAATTTCATACCTGTGAATCCAATCCAATATATATTCAAATGGTTGCCCTCAAATTAATAATGGAAGCTGGATATTTCCACCCACACTTCTCATAATTATATTAATTTTATTAAAATAAAAACATCACCGCTATTTGTACATATTTTGGCCCAACTAATCGGAAAGTTGTGCAATTTTCGGTATTTGACTGAAATTGTGTATGATTTTCTATCAATCCGATTAAAATAGTGTGATTAGTTTTTAGGTCCATTTTGCTTGGTTGAGAAAATGAAAAGAAATCAACTAATCACGAGTGAAATTTGGGATCTGAGTTTTGGGGTGTGTTTTAAAAAACTTAAAAAAAAGTCTAGAATCACTTCTTTTTTTTTAAAGATAAGTTGGATTTTATCTACTTTAAAAAAAAAAAAAATCTACACTTGTGTTGCACTGTGCACTTGGTGTACATGAGAGTAAGACTATTTAGAGATGTATACATATAGCTGTCAGTATATTAATATAAAGAGTAGGTCTCTTGTGCACTAGGTGCATTGTACAATTCAAGTATGTTTTTAAAAAGTTAAACCACTTATTACTTAAAATTTACACGAATTATTATTGAAAAGCTACACCATTAAAGATACACTTTTCAATAATAATAATATATATGACTTTTCACTTTAATAATATTTTGTACGATACATTGGTGCATACCAAACTAAGAATATTATAAATTGTAAATGCAGGTATCCATAGCTTAATATAGCTACGGTGATTGAACATACTAGGGGCGTTTTAAGGGTTATCAAGTATTTCAATTTGTTATAATACTCCTGCCACTCCCATTAAGTTTAATATTTTGACGGCGATTCAATTTAAAGAATATCCAACTTCTTTTAAAATTCGGTAAGGAATATAAAAAAAATTGTATAAAAGATAAATATTTGTACGAATTCGAGTTCATGATGAACTTGATTTTGTCAACTATCACTGTCACGTCTACATACTATCACAATTATATATATTCATTAGCACTTTTAAAAAATCAAGAATATTTTCTTAATAATATATAAAGAAAATAATGAAAATAGTGTTATTTTATTAAAAAATTCTTTCCATAAAAAGAAATGTTAATATTATAAAGGACGACAGTTTTGATAATATATTAAATTTAAAAGGATAGTTTAATTGATAAAACAAAAGGAGTAACTGTGGACTGCAGAGGGCACCAAATTATGGATGTCAATATTGTCATGGACTATGTTATTGGAGTACCACTATTTTTGGGGTGGACCCCACTTCCCTAACTTGCCAAGTGCATTTAGGGATGGCAAAACGCCCCGCCCCGTAGCCGCCCCGATCTGCCCCGCCCTGAATGGGTCAGCCCCGCCCCGCCCCGTCCTGAGAATGGGGCAACCTGCCCCGCCCCGCGCATGGGGCAGGGCAGGCATGGGTTTACAATTTTACTGCCCTGCCCTGCCCCGCCCCGCCCCGCCCCGCCCCACAACATATTATATACCAAATAATATATATTATTTATATATATACTATATTTTATATAAAATAAATATAATAATATCAAATATTTTTTATTTATTATTATTAATCTAATATAATATGAAATTATATATAAGATATTCTAAATTATGATCTAAACATTAATAATTAATATCTAAAATATAATAAAAAAAAATACTTTCTTTCATTAGGGTTTACACTTTCTTTCATTATTTATATTGAATATGATTTAATGGATATATCTAAATTTTGTATATATATATATATATATATATATATATATTAAATTTTAGTATATGAAGTATGGGGCAGAATGGGGCAGGGCGGGGCGGATCTGCCCCGCGCAGGGCAGGCATGGGGCAATACATACTGCCCCGCGGCGGGGCATGGGGCAGGGCGGGGCGGCGGGGCATGGGCGCGGGGCAGGCATGGGTATTTAAATACCCGCCCTGCCCTGCCCCATTGCCACCCCTAAGTGCATTGCTTAATCATGTTCGGTGATAAGGTCTTCCGTCGGTTCATAAAAAGTACTCGCTCTCCCGTGCTAAAATTTGCACATTTTTATTTATTTGAATATTCAATATAAATTTATATATATATATTTATTTATTTATATATTATTATTTTACAAAAATATGTAATTTTTTTTGGAACGGATGGAGTATGTTATTTCTTATTTTATCAATAATTTTTTTTGTTATTCAGGAGTATTATTTAATTGTTTCATATATTATTAATTTTATATTCTATTTAATTTATAAATTTTCACCTATTATTAATTTTACACTCTATTAAATTTAGAAATCTTCACACATTATTAATTTTACACGCAATTTAATTTTTCTTAAAGTTCTTAAACACTACTGACAAGTACTCCCTCCGTCCATGATAATTAGTCTATCTTAGTTGTGCACGGTTATTAACAAAAAGTTGATGTTGATGTGTAAAAGTGAGTGTATTAGTATAAAGAAGTGTTAATTATTAATAAAGTATTTGATGTGATGTGTAAAAGTGAGTATATGTGTATAAAAAAATAAAAATAATGATTGAAAATTTTCCATTTTTGGTAGGTAGACTATTTATTGTGGACGGCTATTTAAGGCAACGTGGACTAATTTTCATGGACGGAGGGAGTATTATTGTTAGGGTACATACTCTGTGCGTGCATTGCGCAGGTTAAATTTATTTTTAAAAAATTATATAAAATATTACTATTAAAAATTATATTTTTAAAATATACTACTTTTTAATAATTAATAAATAATATAAAATTTTAAAAATAAATTTAATGTATATCAAACTAAGATTTATTTTTATTATTACAGAATTAGAAACAACCAATAATATTTAAAAAATACTACCTCCGTCCCGGAACTACTTTCATAGTAGTCCCGGGCACGTGAAACAAGGAAAAATAAATATGTTAGTGTAAAATTATATAATAAAATAAGAAAAAATGTGTTTTGTTGACTTTTGTGAGTGGAAAAAGTTTCCTTTTTAAGTGTGTGAAAGAAGAGTTGGGACGTTCAAATAAGGAAAGTGTGAAAGTAGTTTTGGGACGGAGGGAATATATATATATTTAAAGGATAGTCTTGTATGCACCAGTTACACGGTGCAACTCAAGTTCATTTTTAAAAAGTTAAACAGTTTATAACTGAAAAGTTAAACAGTTTATTACTAAAAAGTTAAACTATGGAAGATACACTTTTCAATAATAAACTGTTTAACTTTTCAGTTATAAACTGTTTAACTTTTAAAAAATGAACTAGAGTTGCACCGTGTAACTGGTGCACATGAGACTTACTCATATTTAAATTATACAGTACATTTAATACATACCAAACTAAGATTTATTTTTATTATTACAGCCTCTGGAACAATCGAAACTATCAATACGTCTAAATGTTTACTCTTTCCGTCTCTCTGTAATTTTATTCGTTTTATAATTATTTCACATTCTTAAAAAATATTAATTGTACGGATACTCATCAAAATCACCCTATCATCTATTTCTGAATATATGAAATCCTACGTGGCTTAATACAATGTTTCCTACCTACTTTTCTAATTTTCTCATAATATTGTATTTTTTAAAATAAAATATAAATAACCGGTTACTTCTTTATCCATTTTTTAATTTATATTTTTTAAAATAAAATATAAATAACAGTTGTCGGTTATTTCTTTATCCATAATTCACAAACTTCTCTATTCCATCACTCCACATCTCTAAATATTTTTATTTTTCATTTAAAAAAATATTTTTAATAGTTAAAGAAATAGAAATCACCCTCCATAAATTTTGACCAAAGAAATAATAATCACCATTAAAATCATTTATTTTCAAAAAAAAAAAATCAACATATTCATATTACAATGTTTTATATAATTTTTAATATTTTATAAAAAAAACTTAATTTAAAACTAATATATAATTTTTTTTAATCCCACGTATTTGCGGGGTTATGTACTAGTGTACATATATTACGTAGTAGATGGAATATTGAATAGTTAATTAGTCGGTACATGAATTAGTGGTTATAAAAGAAAAACTCATACTCTAAAATAATTGTCAAATAAAAATTCATACTCTAGAATAATTGTCAAATAGAAATCAGTTTTTTCCTTTTTAAAAATAATAAAGGAGAACCACCTAAAACTGCACTTCAAAAATCAAAATTACATTGTACCCAGAACCTCAGTATCTATCATAGAGAAACCATTATCTCACCACAAGATCTCCATATTTTAAATAGTGATCTCGAATTCGATTGAATTTTGCCTTTGGTCTAATCTATGGACACATTTTTTTAATGTTTGGACAGTCAATAACTTAATCAATGACACCACGTACCAATTAATCGACTTTAGACAAAATTATGTACAACTTAGAACTATACCTCATCTTTTGAATTTTTCACATCCCAATTATAACCTCAAACAAGATGGATAGACTGGATTTATTACATTTAAACTTTAGAAATACTAGAAAAACAGAGAACATAATTTTTGTTTAAGAATATTAATTTGTATCATTCACTTCTTTTGAATGTGATTATTTATTTTATTAATTAATATTACTTCATTCGCTGATTAATATTATTTGATAAAATTGCACCATTTGACTGATTCACACAAATATTTCTCACATAAAAATGAGGTCAAAGATGAAATATTACAACTATATATATGTTCTTCCTTTCAGTGCATTTCGTCATGGGATCATATGTGAATAATGTCTTACACTATTTCAAAATATCATTGATCTATAATTATTTCATAATTCTACGTTGAAAACCACATTAAAAATACATAAAAACTTTTATGAATAATTTTCATAATATCAAACGTATATCACAAAGTTTACATATTAATATTAGTAATTATATTTATTTATATTATATATTTTAAAATATAATGTTAATAAATAAATATAGTAGTATTAATAAATACATTTCGAATAAATTTTACATTAGTAGTGCTCTTCAGAACATTCAAGTCCTTTTTCATTATCTCCAACCAAAGAACGTGGTATGGAAAATGTTTGACAAATAAAGTCTGACAATAGCTATTATCTCACCATCTGTGCGGCTATAAGTAAGTCACGTAAGCTCTCTCTCTCTCTCTCTCCAACAAACCCAACCTCTTATAGAAGACATTCTTTAAATTTTGTTCAAGTGATTTGGATTGAAAAATATCACTATACATGATAAGATGAGACCCACGTATTACACAAAATAATCGTAAAATTAGTTTTACCTATAAAATATCATGCAAATATAAATTAGAAGAAAATTTATATAAACTCAAGTTTACAGAATTTGATTTTATTAACCATCACTATTATAAATATACAATAGTATTATTAAGAAAATTAAATTTATTTTTATAAGAGTAGGTATCATGTGAAAATAGTTCATGATATGTTTATCATGAAATTATTTTAAAGTATCAAATGTTTAATCAAGTGTATCGAAATATGCATTAGATGCATCAAAAGTCGAGGCCAATATATAAATTTAGTTGACATCAGCCTTTGATACACCTGATGAGATTTTTGATACACCTGATTAAATGTTTGATACTTTAAAACTGACACATGATAAGCTTATCATGAACTATTTTCATACAAAACTTTTTCTTTTTATAGTAGTAATAATGTATATGCATGCATAATAGTGATGATGATTATCCATAAATGGTGATATAAATTTATATGAACTTAGATTCACAAGAGACCTACCAATAAATTAATTTGTCCTAAGTAATAAACACAGTATAATACTTCTATTTTAAACTTTTTATTTTCCAAAATACATTAAATTTATAAATTATATAAAATAATTTATTATATAAAGTTATTTTAAATTAATAATAATAATATGTATATAAATGTGTATTTAAGATAAAATAAATAAAATTAATTTAGTCAATTATATATATTTTTATTATTGTATTTTAAAATTGGTAAAACATAATATGAAATATAATATGATATTTTAACTATAAATTTCAATTGATAACAATATATTTAAAGGTTAAATAAATTCATATCCATATAATTAATATCATAAATTTATTTTAATTTATTCTTTTAATAATTTATAAGTTGTAAAAAACTTATTTTAAAATTTTATAAATATTTTTTTATCAAACATTTTGAGGGAGAATATAAAATTATAAATTTATAAATAAATTGAATACATACAACATAATTATTCAACTTAGTATCTTTTATAATTTTGTATCAGTAGGATAAATGATTATAACTGCCTAATTAATAATATGTGAAAAAATATAACACTCATTTTATATAAATGATTATTAATATTTAACTAATATCTTTTTAAATGTACTAATTTAATTTAATTAAAATTGATGGACCTTTAATTTGAAGGAAGTACCTCGTACGATTATGGTCCCTAGCTAGTCGAATTCATTGTTCACGACTTTGCTCGATTTCGTCACCTCATTTAATAAGATATTAGATAATTAAAAAAAGAAAGAATAAGTTGGTGATTTAACTTGAAGAACCAAGATAGTTGAGTAATTACTATCAGTAATGTTAATGGTAAAGATAAGCTGAGTTTGAGTACTGAAGATTAGTCAGGAATCCTGATCCTGAGAATTGGATTCGGAGGAATATTCCTGAGGAAAGCATCCTGAGCCTGAGCGAAGACTTGATCCTGAGTCAGGAGTGTTCTGATCCTGACACTCAGACTGACTTCTATCCTAAGTGGTCAGATCAGTGAAGACATTGAAGACTCAGTATAACTGAAGGCAATCCTAAGCTGAAAATCACCTACTCCCTGAGTCACTCAGCATGAAGGCGATCCTGAGCTGACAGTTAAGAAAACAGAGCATGGCAAATGCGACTTCACCAGAGTGATAAAGTCGATTATTTGGGCAGCTGACAGAGCAATCTCATTGGACGCCGGAACAATTATTCAAGGCGGTTATAACCATACGAATCTCGTTGATTGGGTAAGAGCTCAAAGGCGGTTAAGGGTCTGATCTATAAATATGTATTCATTTCAGTCTTTTAAGAGTGTGCTTCATTCTAAATCTTAGAGAGAGAAAACTTGTAATCTGTAAACATTATTTCATCATTTAGTGAAGTGAGACAACCCCATCCGTGGACGTAGATCAATTTGATCGAACCACATAAATTGCTTTGTTCTTTTGATTTCCTGATTATTTTTGTTGAGTGTGTTTATCAGGCAAGTTCTTCCAATTGTTCTGATTACTTGAAGTCTTATTGAGTTCGATTCAATCTCCAGACAATTTTCACAACAATTGGCACCGTCTGTGGGAATCGGAGGAGGAATCGACTGGTTAATCATCAATCATGGCATCCACCAAGCTGGAATTTGAGAAATTCACTGGAGCAAACGATTTTGGTTTGTGGAAGATCAAGATGAAGGCTCTCTTGACTCATCATGGGCTGGCCAATGCTCTGAAGCCTGAAGATCAATGGCCCCCTTCTTTGTTAGAAAATCCAGGCAAGAGATAAGAAATATTGGAAAAGGCTCATAGCACAATCATCTTGTGTCTAGGGGATAAGCCTCTGAGGGAGGTGTGCAAGGAGAAGACTGCCATTGAGGTTTGGAGTAAGCTGGAGAAGGTGTATCAGACCAAGTCTGTCACCAACAAGTTGTTCATGAAACAAAAACTGATGTCATTCAGGATGAATGAAGAGAAGGAGTTGATTGAACAACTTGAGGAACTCAACAAGGCTGCTGATGATCTTGAGAACTTGGGAGTTGAAATTGATGATAAGGCTCTGATGCTCCTGAATTCTTTGCCTAAATCCTTTGAGAATTTCAAGGATACCTTACTATTTTGGAGACAGGATAAATTGTCCTTTGATGATATTCTGGGTGCGCTGAAAACTAAGTCTATTCAGCTACAAGTTGATAAGAAAAATTCAGTTCAGGCTGAAGGATTGAATGTCAGGTTCAAGAAGGGAAAGAAAGATTTTCAGAAGAAGAAGAAGAAGAACACAAAGGGGCCAAAATCTGGTGATTTTGTTGAGAAGAGGAAATGTTTTGCTTGTCACAAAACTGGTCATCTCAAGAAGAATTGCCCTTACAGAAATAGGAATCTGGGAGAAGAACAAAAGGCTGATATAACTGTTGCTGCTGAAGGTGGGTATGATAGTGCTGAGGTGTTGACGGTTATTAACCTGAAACTGAATGATGAGTGGGTACTGGATTCTGGATGTTCATTCCATATTTGCCCTGATGAATCATTATTCAGGGAGTTGAGGAGGTTTGATGGAGGCTCAGTTGTACTGGGCAATAATCAGACATGTAAGGTGAAGGGAGTTGTTCTGTCAGGTTGAAGTTGCATGATGGAGTAGATAAGATAAGATTCTCTGCCAGAATTGAAGAGAAATCTGATCTCCCTGGGTTCACTGAATCAACTGGTTATAAGTTCAACACTGAGGATGGTTATATCCTGATAACCAAAGGCAAGAAGGTATACATGAAAGGCAAGAAAGTCAATGGGTTGTATATCCTGATTGGAAGCACTTCTTCAGGGTCAGCAAACAATGTTATGGACAGCACTGAGACAATGATATGGCATAAAAGGTTGGGCCATATTGGAGAAAGGGGGCTCCAAGAACTTTCAAAGCAGAAGGCATTTGGGGAAGGAAAGATGATGAAATTGGATTTTTGTGACAATTGTGTCCTGGGCAAATCCAAGAAAATTCCATTCCCTAAAGGTAAGAAGACTACTGATGCACCTCTGGATTATGTTCATTCTGATATCTGGGGACCAGCTAAGGTGGAGACTCATGGAGGGGGAAGATACTTCATGACATTCATTGATGACTTCAGCAGGAAAGTATGGGTATTCATACTGAAGCAGAAAAGTGAGGCCTTGGCAAGGTTCAGGAATTGGGTCAGTGAACAAGAAAATAAGAGAAGAAGATCCATTAAACATCTCAGGACTGATAATGGATTGGAGTATGTATCAGAGGAGTTCAACAATTTCTGCAAGGAAAGGGGGATCACTAGACACAGGACTGTTCCTGCAAATCCTCAGCAAAATGGCTTGGCTGAGAGGATGAATAGGACAATCCTGGAAAAGGTTAGGAGTATGTTGTCAGATGCAAAGCTACTCAAGGTGTTTTAGGGGAAAGCAGTCAGTACAGCTTGTTATCTTATTAACAAGTCACCTTCCTCAGCAATTGAGTTCAGGACACCTGATGAGGTATGGTATGGGAGGATCTCGGACTACAATAACCTGAAGGTATTTGGTTGCTCAGCTTTTGCCCACATCAGACAGGATAAGCTGGAACCTATAGCACTGGGATGTATCTTCTTAGGATATCCTAAGGGAGTGAAATAATACAAGTTATGGTGTTTGGAACCTGGACATAAAAGGTGTATTGTCAGTAGAGATGTGACTTTCAACGAGAAAGTCATGGGATACAATCAGCCCATCAGCATACACGACTCAGATGGTATACTTTCAGGAGATGGATCTCAGGTTGAGGTGGAGACTCCTGAAAGGAACTCAGGACAAGGAATTTTTGAGGTAGGTGAAACGTCAGGGAGGACTCAGGAGGAGTCAGAGGAAAGTGATACTGACGATCATTCTGACCATTCAATTTCAGATACTGAAGGCCAAGATCTCAGGAATTATAGTCTAGCAAGAGACAGACATAGGAGAAGCATACACCCTCCAACTAGGTTTGGTCAGGCTGACATGGTGTCCTATGCCCTGATAACCGCTGAAGAGGTGGAGCATCAGAAACCACAAAGCTATGCTGAAGCCGTGTCAGGTAAAGACAAGGAGAGATGTATATTGGCCATAACTGAGGAACTTCAGTCATTAGAGAAGAATAACACTTGGACACTTGTGAACAAGGTTCAGGGACAGAAGGTAGTCAGTTCCAAGTGGATCTTCAAGAAGAAATCTGAAATGGGGTCAGGAGAAAGAGAGAAGTTGAGATAAAAGGCAAGACTTGTTGCCAGTGGCTTCACTCAGAGAGATGGGGTAGATTTCAATGAGGTATTCTCACCAGTGGTGAAACACTGTTCAATCATAATCCTATTGTCAAAGGTAGCTCAGGAGGACTTGGAGCTTCAGCAGTTAGATGTCAAGACAGCCTTTCTACACGGAGACCTGGAAGAAACTATACACATGCAACAACTTGAAGGTTTTATTCTACCTGGGAATCAGGATAAGGTGTGTCTACTGAAGAAATCATTGTATGGACTGAAGCAAAGTCCTAGGCAATGGTATAAGAAGTTTGATAGTTTTATGATCTCCATAGGCTTTACAAGATGCAGGTATGATAGTTGTGTCTATCTTGAAAAACAAAGGAAGGAAGTACTCACATATCTGCTGCTCTATGTGGATGACATGTTGGTTGCAAGTAGAGATGTTAAACGGGCCGCGGGCCGGCCCATTTAACCCTGTTTTTTATAGGGTTAGGTCCGAGCATATGGCGGCCCGTATAAAACCGGGCCTTTTTGGCCCTAAACGGGCTAGCCCGCCGGTTAACCGGGCTGGCCCGGTAGCCTAGTTTTTTTTAATTAAATTAAATAATTAATATATAATATAAGTTAATTAAATTTGAAAGTGATTGTGGGTTGTGGAGGTGTGGGCCGTGGGCCTGTGTACTGTGGCTGTGGGCTGACCTAATTTCTCCTCACTTGTGTTACATAATTGTAAACTTTATTAATTATATTTTTATTAATTACTAATTCATTATTAACTAATAACTTAACTACAGATTAAAATAGAAAATAAGTAAATAAGTTAGATCTCAATGAATTCAAAACTTTTAGGGATGTGTGAACTTTAGTTATTAAATCATTAGTTCTATTTTATATTAAATTTTAAATTTGTAAATTTTTTTTATCCCGAGCCCGTTAGTGGCCCGTTTAGCCCACGGACCGCTAGGGTTAGGGTTAGGTCCGAGCATATAGCGGCCCATTAAGGATGAACCGCTAAGGCCCGGAGCCCTGTAGGGTTAGGGCAAACCCGTTTAATATCTCTAGTTGCAAGCAAGAGTCCTGAAAGAATTCAGAGGCTAAAGGCAAAGCTCAGTAGCACATTTGACATGAAGGATCTGGGTATGACTAAGAGGATACTGGGCATGGAAATTATCAGAGATAAGGACAAAGGGAGGTTGTTCTTAACTCAGAAGGATTACATCGTGAAGATACTCAGGAGGTTCAACAAGCATGAAGCCAGAGTTGTATCTACACCCCTTGGTCAACAGTTCAAACTGACATCATGTCAGTGTCCGAAGTCAGAAGAAGAGAAGGCACAAATGAGTAAAATTCCTTACTCAAATGGGATAGGTAGCATAATGTATGCTATGGTGTGCAGCAGGCCAGATTTAGCTCATTCAGTCAGTGTGGTCAGTAGATTTATGGAAAATCCGGGAAAGACACACTGGGAGGCTTTTAAGTGGATAATGAGATACTTAAAGGGAACTGAAAATCTGGGGTTAATCTTCGAGAAGACTAAGGATGGCACTCAACCACTTCAGGGATATGTGGACTCAGATTATGCTGGAAGCATTGATACGAGGAAATCCTTATCAGGATATGTGTTCACATTATATGGTACAACAATCAGCTGGAGAGCAGTACTCCAGTCAGTAGTGGCACTCTCAACTACTGAGGCTGAGTATATTGCGATGACTGAAGCAGTGAAGGAAGCAATGTGGCTAAAGGGTATGATTAAAGAATTTGGAATCAGACAAAAGGAAGTTGCAGTTCAGTGTGACAATCAGAGCACAATTCATTTGGTTAAGCATCAGGTCTTTCATGAAAGGTCAAAGCATATTGATGTCAGACTTCATTTTGTGAGAGATGTGGTGGAAAAGAAAGTGATTTCAGTGTGCAGAAGGTTTCCACTGAGGACAATGCTGCGGATATGCTGACTAAGGTCTTACCTATTTCCAAATTAAGATATTGCTTGGAGTTGATCAAGCTGCAGTCATGGGATGTACCATGAGCTAGGTCCTGAGGTGGAATGTGGAATGGGGGAAACTCACTTACTTTAAGGTGGAGAATTGTTAATTGTAAAGATAAGCTGAGTTTGAGTACTGAAGATTAGTCAGAAATCATGATCCTGAGAATTGGATCCGGAGGAATATTCCTGAGGAAAGCATCTTGAGCTTAAGCGAAGACTTGATCTTGAGTCAGGAGTGTTCTGATCCTGACACTCAGACTGACTTCTATCCTGAGTGGTCAGATTAGTGAAGACACTGAAGACTCAGTAGAACTAAAGGCAATCCTGAGAGATCATCCTGAGCTGACAGTTAAGAAAACAGAGCATGGCAAAGGCGACTTCACCAGAGTGATAAAGTCGGTTATTTGGGTAGCTGACAGAGCAATCTCATTGGACGCCGGAACAGTTATTTAAGGCGGTTATAACCATACGAATCTCGTTGATTGGGTAAGAGCTCAAAGGCGGTTAAGGGTCTGATCTAAAAATATGTATTCATTTAAGTCTTTTAAGAGTGTGCTTCATTCTAAATCTTAGAGAGAGAAAACTTGTAATCTGTAAATATTATTTCATCATTTAGTGAAGTGAGCCAACCCCATCCGTGGACGTAGATCAATTTGATCGAACCACGTAAATTACTTTGTTCTTTTGATTTCCTGATTATTTATGTTGAGTGTGTTCATCAGACAAGTTCTTCCAATTGTTCTGATTACTCGAAATCTTATTGAGTTCGATTTAATCTCCGGACAATTTTCACAACAAGTAAGATTCACGTGTTGGCCATATATTTAAAATTGTGCAGCTTGATATGAGGATTAAGAATTTTAGTAAGAGAATGAAATAATTTTTTGTTCTCTAACTTTGTAAAAGGTGGTTATTTTTTTTAATTAAATTAAATAAATGAATTAATTCCACACTATTCTATAAATTTGAAATTTTAGATGGGCATAACTCTTTCATGGCACTAGAATTCAGACTCGTCCAATATCTTGGGTTCGATTCCTGCCTAAAAATGAAGATATATATTTGAATCACTTGAAATTTTAATCAATGCAAAAACTTGTATTGGGATGCATGCCACGCACTTGGATTTTACGTTCAATTTCAATTTTAATTTTTTAAAAACACATAGTTACACGTCGTACTCTGTATTTTTTGACAATTGAAGTATTAATGACTTATTTTCCAGGTATTACTGAATTATTTTTCATTTATTTGTCAATTATTCTTCAGGTATTGCTAAGTTATTTTTGCAGTATACCTTATTAATACTTGAGTATTGTTAAATATAGTATGAGTGATTGCCTAAATCTATTGCAACACGCAAGTGTACATGATCGTTGTTGTGTTAAGGCATGTTACCAAGTTAAATATCGAACCAATGAAAACAAGAGTTAGCTCGATCTAATTCCTAGAAATATGCTTCTCAAAACAAAGAAAGAAAAGACAAGTTCGGATCCTATTCTCTAAACAATCAATTTAAAAAAAGGAAAATAGGGAGTGAACTCATCTAACTTTCGTAGAAGTGCAAGGGAGTGAGTGTATACTCTAGGTAATCTCCATTATACATCAATTAAAGCATTAATTCATCCTATAACTATCATGAGTTCCATCAAATGATTAAACTAGGTAATCAATACCTTATTAAGCACTAAATTCTCATTTGAATGCCTAGAATCCATATTGGTTTGTTCTAAGCTCCTAATAATTCTTATTGACATAGAAACCAAAAAACAAAGACTTGGTGTGCCCTACAATCAATTAAGAATAAAATTGAATTAACTTAATTCTCATATGTTGTCAACTCAATCAAAGAATTAAATCTCAAGTAGCAAACAACCAAGACTCAAAAGATCATCCAATTAGAGAGTTTAATCATCTAAATTAACACAAGTTATAAATATAATTAGTTTATAAATATCTAAAAGCTCGTTTTGTATTTAATATACTCAATTCTCTATTCTATACTGTGTATAATTTAATTTTAAATTTTAATGATAAAAAATCAAATGAGGGTAAATGGGTAGTTGGTCAAAATTTTTAAGTGCAAGCGCAACACATACTTAATCTTGAGCTCATTGGATCCGACTCAAATTGTGTCCTCTTGCAACGAAATCTTTTTTATTTTTTTATTTTTTTTATTTTTATTAGGTAAATGTTAGTGGTTAGTAATTAGAAGTTAGTTCACAAAGTCTCCATACACTCATATCTCGAAGCCAACCTTATAACTCCCTCCTATTCGTTCCCAAAGAGAATTGAACCCAGGTGACTCACTCAAGGGAGGATAATCATTTATTATTCGATTTACATATTATATTTTGAGTAGGTTTTATACATATTTCATGATAGACATATCATAAAACTATTTTAAAATATCAAATATATAATTAAGAGTATCAAAAAAAATTATCAGTAAAATTTGAGTAAAAAAATAATCTGCAATTAAAATATAATACAATTGACCCAAATTTTAATAATTTTCATGAAATTTTTAGTATTTTAAATTAAATACTTTAAACAATTTTATGATAAATTAATGAAAAAATTAACAAAATTATCCTTTTTTGACAAAGACAATATTTATTTTGCCCACTTTCGAGTAATATTTTTGTTTTGCTCAAAAAGAGTTGGCAAAGGGTTGGTAAAATGGAAAAAAAAATTACCCTAAATTTATTATTAACTACTACATCCGTCCATGAAAAATGTGTTCACATTTTTGCACGTGATTTAATGTAATATGTCGAAAGGGTATTACGGGATATTGTGAGGACCGTTTTGAATAAAGAAAATATTTATGAAAAGTATATCATATGTACTTTCCATAAATATTTTCTTTACTCAAAACGGACCTCACAATATCCAATAATACCTTTCGACATATTGTATTTAACCACGTGAAAAAATGTGAGCACATTTTTCATGGACAGAGGAAGTATTATACGAACTTTTGCGTTATATTTTTTAAATGAAACATGCTTATCAATTAGCTGAGTAAGTAACACCGTGCATGCCACTTTAGGTAAAAAGTTAATAAATACATAACAACTCATTATAAGTGTTGAATTTAATAACATGTCTTTTTGGTTCAACTTTATTGGCTGGAATAAAAATGTCATAATTTACAACGAACTTCAAAAGTTACTTATAAGTTGGACAAAAAGTTGAAAATGGATTAAATGTACCAATAATTATACTGTGGAAATTTTGTTCACAAAAATACTACTAGTATTTATATATTATAATCAAATATACCAATAATTATTAAAAGACAAAGTTTTGTATGAAAATAGTTTATTACTCAATTTTAAAGTATCAAATATTTAGCTAGGTTTATAAAAAATCTCATCAAATGTATCAATGTTGGAGTCAATAATATTATGTTACAATTGTTATAAATTTTGTTGACTTCGACTTTTGATACATCTGATGAATATTTTGATACAATTGATCAAATATTTGATATTTTAAAATAATTTTATCATAAGTTTATATGAATACTTTTATTAAAATGAATTAGTCCATATAAATTTTTTCTTAGATTTCAATTAAACACGTAATAAACGGTAGAATATGTCCCTCAAATTAGTTGTCCCTGAGTCAGATATCGAATTATCAAATTTTTTCATTTTATTATACCGTTCGTTGATTAGTGGATACCCAGGACCATTCAATACAAATATTCAAAGTCAAAAAGAAACTTAAAATAATTACTTAGGTTTAAAAGGAATAAAGTTAATATTTGATGCCAATAATTAAAAGTTCAGTCGGTAAAGTAGGCCCAGTAAAAGTTTTGAGTGGTAAGATAGTTTAGAATTTTCATAATTAATGAAAAAAGAAAAGAAAAAGTGAATGTGTTTTTTCAAGAGGTGAAGTAATCTGGAAATTTTTTTATATGTGACCGTAATATAATATCAACCACATAAATTAATACTTATCTCTACTAAAATAATAATAAATCATGTTTAATTTATACTTTAACTCTTTATTTGAAATCGAAAGCAGGCCCAGATTGAAATGTGGGAAGGCCCAATTACCTAGAAATTGAAGCCCTCTCAAAGATCTAGAATGTCCGGCCCTATTTACCATTTGGTATATACTTGCCAAATAACGAGAAAGTATTATATGCCAACCAATCCTCTGAATTTATTTTATATAAATTTTCTATAAATTTCGAAAAAAAAATAGACACAAAATGAATATAATTAATAAAATATATAATTTTATTGGACCCATGATAATAAGTGGGGTTCATATAATTTGTCTATTTCTCTCTTAATTTTAAGAAAAAATTATACAAGAAAATGCAGAGAATCCAAGTCCGTTTTATATACACTTTACACACCGGCGGTACAGTTGTTAGTAATTTTTATAAATAATGGTATAAATGATCCACAATTATTAGTTTATTACACTTTTCATTTGTAATTACTTGTTTGAATTTATCTCAATACAAATAATTTATTATTAAAATAGAATGTTAAAAGATTATTAGATTTTTATTTAATTAGTAAAATATGTAGTAGAAAATTATACACTAGCAATAATATTATCGCTACCACCTCCATTCACCACCATTGTCCTTTGCCTTCACCCACCACGGATCTTACGTCTTAGCTGTCGCTATATCACTGCCTCGATGAAGAATCCAATGGACATTCTCTTTATGTTTCTTTAGTTTATTGTTTCTAGCTTTTGAGTTTTTTCCCCTCTTTTATGTTTCTTTTTTTGAAAGGCTCTCTCTAGGTTTCTAATCTTGAGGTCTTCCATGTTTTGTGTGGTTATCTTTCGCTTCGATATATTTTTGTGATTTTTCATTTGAGTAGGTATTGTGTGAAGGTGGGTAATATCATGAACTACTTTTTAACAAGACAAAAAAATAAATTTATAAATATAAATCTTGTATCACAAAGTAATTTATATTATGGAACTGGTTTATATAATACTTTGTCTTTTCATTTTGGCTGTGCTTTGTTTGGAGGCAGACCGTTGGAATTTTCCATATTTGGTAGTGACCAAATAGATTTTTAATTGGAATTTTCAGGGGCCGTTTGGTATAATTGTAAGGAATGGAAATGGTATAGGAATGAAAATGGTATGTAATGATAGTTCTCATATAGTTGAACTATGATTGATTCCTTAGTTTTTGCGAATCAATTAGTAGAGTCATTTCAAGCACACGCTGTGACTTTGATTACCATTACTCACCTCCAAAAGTCACCAACCAAACACCCCCGAGTCTACCTAATTGTTTTGTTGATCTAGAAGAGAAGAAATAAGATAGTGAAAGATACCTTAATTAGTGTTAAATATTTCTATTTTATTTTATTTTTAAAATTAAGTAATAACTCTTCACATATTCTGACGATTGTATTGAAACAAATTTTCTTCAATATATGAATTGTGATCTGTCGATAATTGGATTAATGGTATTGTTGTGTTATTACGATCAATTGTAATAAACCTTTTCTTTAATAAAAAAAAAAGTAACATATGTACGCACCAAAAACATGTGCGTTTAGATTATGAACATAAAATGCTCCAAGAAGCAATTAGAAGGACATTTTGTATTTATTCGAGATTCTGTTAACATTGGGAAGTAATTATTTAATTGTGGTGGGTATAAAATAAGGTTGTAGAAGTCGAAAATCGGTAACGGACTCTTTTTGGCAGTCCAGTTGTCGCCGCCTAATTTTTTTAAAAAAAATATATAAATACAAAATTTGAGCCGCTTAGAACCGTCTGGAACCGCTTAGAGGCCGCTTAAGCCCGCCTAGACCCAAAATATGCTTAAAATTGTCGATTTTGCAGAAATCGAATGGGTAAGAGGCCGACTAAGTTGATTTCTGGATCACTGGTATAAAATGACAATTATCTAGGCAAGGGTTGTACATTTTAAAAATAGCTGGACAAGAGTAGTAGTATATATCAAGAAGGGAACGGATAAATTAATTGAGTTGTATTTACAAGTCCTTGATGCTTAAAAGTAGATACGGATTGGAGCAAAACATAAGATTTATTGCAAGTGTTTTCCAGCCGCGGGCTGAGTAATCTCTCTCGCTATATATATATATTTAATTATACCATAATATTTAACATTACAAAAAATAATGTCCAAAACTTCACTGAAGCAGGAGGGAGGGAGAGAGAGAGAATAATATTTTATTATATGATGTAAGTGGTGGAGAAGTCGTCGAATTGATTTGGTTGGAGCAATTAGCTAGAAAAGGTGGAGAGGTTAATTAAGCAGCGCAGCTTGGTGGCACATTTGATATCCCTTGACGTTGTAGCTCCACCATCACACCGTCAACAGACGGCGGTTTCAGCCCAAGTGGCAGCGGCAGCCACGGTTTCGATAGAACGTCTCCGATGGCCGCATCTACGCTCTCCTTTGACTGTCGACATTACACATTTACCACCAGGTTACCTAATTAATTATTCTATATATATATATATATAACAAATTAATTTCTTTTGGCATTGCATGTACATATATATGCTATTAATCTATATATGGTTAAACTTTGGACTTCTTTTGACAAACAAAACATGCAAGTCATGTATTTAATTAGCTAGCTTTCGAATCTATATAATTAATTTGTTAAACCTGAGGTGGAAATCAATATATAGAAGAATTAGTTACGGAAACTAATTAATTGGAGCAGAAATTTTCTAAAATTACTAAGTGCATTTCAGATCCATTTAACTCTATGGATTTATTCAAATAAATAAATAAATAATGAATTGAAAAAGAGGTTACCGGGTGAATGTCGGAAGGAGGGTGGGGCAGTGTTTGTCGTGATGTCGGGAATCCTAGCCCGGCCTGCAGCTCTACTTTGTACATGCCTGCAGGAGGTGGCACGCCGGCCACCGGTGGAGGGGCAAACCTCTGTACGTACGTACCAATTATATATATATAATTAATGGCATAACATAATTAAATTACCAAAATTTATAAGGTTTCAAATTTTATTACCGCTGTCGGAAAGCAAGGCGTTCCCCGCGTCGGAACCTATACATATATGTACGAAGAAATATTAATTTATGAGAGAGAGAGAGAGAGATAGAGAGATGATATATATATATATATATATATATATATATATATATATATATATA